>JACXGJ010005284.1:0-39896 GCA_016801105.1 Esox niger
GAGGGAGTGAGGGGATAGTGAGATAGGAGAGGGAGTGAGGGGATAGTGAGATAGGAGAGGGAGTGAGGGGATAGTGAGATGGGAGAGGGAGTGAGGGGATAGTGAGATAGGAGAGGGAGTGAGGGGATAGGGAGATAGGAGAGGGAGTGAGGGGATAGGGAGATAGGAGAGGGAGTGAGGGGATAGTGAGACAGAGAGAGATAGATTGAGAGTGATAGAAAATGGAGAGGGGATAGAGAGAGGAAGAGAGAGAATGGAGAGAGATAGGAGATGGAGAGAGGGGATAGAGAGGAAGAGAGGGAAAGGAGAGGGAGAGGGGATAGAGAGAGGAAGAGAGGGAGAGGGAGAGAGGATAGAGAGAGAGGGAGGAGAGGGAGCAGACGTTCCATAGAGTAGCAGGATCAGACACTATTGTCACTGAGTTAAGTCTGCCTACAGAGGTCATTTAACACACAATGAGAAAAACACATCATGCTGGACACCCATCCTGTGATTAATAGTTTGCACAGACAGACGAGCTATAATAGCCAGAACCAATGTTATCTCTCTCTCACACACATGCACACGCACACAAACGCATAGTTTGGCTGCCCTGGAACATGATCAAAAGGTGTCACACACACACACACACACACACACACACGCTCTGTCTCACCCAGAGGGTGCACCCCCTACACTTTGTACCTCATTCCAATCTGGAAGAGGAAGAGAGAAAAACAGAATGGAGGCAAAGCGGAAACGTTGGAGGGAAAACAAACAACGGATGATGCTAAACCTGTTTAATTCAGTTTTCCAGGCTAGACCAAGACCAAGTGCGTCTTAATCCACAGAACTAGGCTTAGTCTGTAGCTCCAAAAAATATAAAGTAAGAAACCATGGAAAGAAACCAATGTTCTCCCGTTCCTCACAAGGATAACACTACAACATAGACTGCAATAGCATTAATCAAGAAATAAAAGGGAAAAACATGGAAAATGCAAGAGAGCGAGATAAAATGATCAGCACAGAAGAGATGTACAGAAATGTACTACTGACTCCCTTCCAGGGCATCATTTGATGTTGGCTCTTTTATTGTGTTCCAGGAAAGATGGCCCCTGACAAATCCTGTGTTCTGTCTGACTAAATATGTTTACTGAGACTGTCTCTGTTCTACGTGGACACAACCTCTGCATGGTCTTATAAAGCCAGAAAGACGTTGTTTGCTCAGACTACGCGAGAGTTACGGCTGTAGCTGTGCACGCCTGCAATACCACTGACCTGCGCCAGCGTTTAGTACATAAACATACATTCAGCCAAACACCAGACTATCAAAAAATCAACACAGCATTCAGAGACATAGACGAGTCCCACACTGGGGCAAAGCCATAGTCCCTGAAGTCCTGACTGGAGTGTCTGACCATTTACTATGAAACCCACCAGCAACCTCATCAAGGGTTTGTTGGCTGGAAGAGATACAAGCTAATCAGACAGGTAATGTAAACAGCTCAATGGACTCCTGGAGCTGTTTTGCAGGACTGACCAGACATGTCAGTTTTGTTCAGAGGCAGATCACACGACACACTGTCCCCTCTAGAGCGGGAATTTTAGAAAGAAAAGCTGAGCAAGGAAAATGCAGAAGAAGAGTCAAGAGTGGATGCAGAATGTTCAGGAGTTCAAACTGACAGTAGAGATCTGCAAGAGAAATGCAGAGAAAAAAATTCTGTACAAGCCTTCAGGTCGTTACTGTTCTGCTGTGATCCATTCAGAGAATCCAGGCTGATTTAATTGAGTTGGGTAGGATGAAGTAGCCTCCAAGGACCATTCTGCTCTCCCAAGCGTTTTCTGTCCAAAACAGCTTATGAGATAAGGATTGTTCAATAAGGCTATAGGAGAAGGAGGAAGCAGCAGCAGGCTCAAGGGTTCATTAAAGTGTTAAAGCAGGAAATCATATGAGACACTATATTGGAACACCACTAAAAAACGGAATATCAATTCTACCTCTTCCAGACCTTCCTAAACACACTAAGGTCTTGTCTGAGGTAAGCATTCAAATGTGTTGTTTGTTTGGGGGGAGGTGAGGACAGCTGTTTCTGAGCTGGAGCAGACCGTACAGGAGGTTAGAGAGAACAGTGAAGAAGACAAGCCAAAAAATACAGCCGTGGATGTGACTTTCAAACCTGGTACAGCACATCCAGTACTCATCTTGTCAGGAAACAAAATATGGAGGCAGAAGGCAGGGTTTTTCTGACAACACGGTTTTAGAATCACCTCTCTGTCCAGGGAAAAGAGGGCATCAACTCTGGGAGATTCTACAATGAGGTACATAGGTGAAGGAAAACAGGAAAGGCTAGAGAGTGCAATGAAAGGACGAATGACTGGATCCATGAGGACAGATGTAACCCTCTAAACCCAAAACCTCACCCACTGGACTCATACACCCCGAGAGAAGACGTAGAAAAGGGGATGTTTCCCGATTAAGGACACACGTGTTGTTTTATGATGTAGAGACCAGGTCCCAAATGTATTCTGTCACTAGCTGAACCTTCACTCATAAACTCCATGTTTCAACCTCTTTGGTGATAAAGCTGGCCCAAACTCATTCTCAAATGTAATCTGTCCAGTAAATCCTAGACTGTGTATGATGGCAATAAAGCAAATGGTATTATCTTTGATTAGTTTTAGTTCTGCTCTGCAATGAGAACGGAAAGGACACATAAAGTCATATGTGGTTGGTTATATACAGAATATAGTCTACAGATTACATATCTACTCTTTTAGTGGCTATGCATTTGATGATAACGTTTGTTCATACTTCCCTGATACAGTATTTTGAGTTTTATTTGTTGTTAACCCAGACTAGATAAAAGTTATGTTGCTGTAAATGCTGCAATTCACAACACCATTTATGCAACTGACGTAAATATATGTGAAGTGAACTGTATAAAACTAAACAGAAATTTGACAGCTCTTCTCTTTAGCCTAGCTTACTACACTATCACTTCATCATACAGCCCTCTCATCCTTTTTCCTTGTCATCCTTTTTCCCTTTGCTTCTATACTGGCTCAGCTACCTCCTCCCAACTGGGTGCTCCACTGAGTTCATCTCTCTTCTTTTGTTATTCCTTCAATCTTAGCCTCCAGAATTGAAAAGAGAATTGTATTCTGTGTAGGCCTATTACCTGCTGGAATTTTAGCAAGATTCCATAACTCCTATTTGAATTGGAATTGAATTGGAGTTTCAAACTCAAAGTGCCACTCACCGCATACAGACACACATAGAAACATTGACTTTTAGGGCAACAACACTGTATGTATGGTCGTGATGCTAAGACAACCACAATGTCCTCCCATCACCATGGGAACCATCACCAAGGGAACACTCATTCTCTCAGCTTCCATAATCCATTTCCCCGCCACAATGAGTAATTGACACGGTTTTAACACACAGCTCAATGGGGGGTGGGGATGTGTTGGTGCGTCTGCACACATACACACAGTACTAACTAGTGATGGGTAAAAATGGATGCAGTTACATATCTGATGTTTTTAATAGTAATAGATTTGTAGAATTGTACCTAAATTACAGTATAATTTTTGCACTATGTAGCTCTATTGGCAAAAAACACCATTATGTTTTTCTCCACAGCTTGTTCTGTGTCTTTTTAAATAGGGAGCTAATAATTCTGTCAGCACATAAAACATGTTTTCTGAAGACTCTGCCATCTACATCCGACATATGATGGGAAATGTGTTCAAAACATCGAAATATAGGAAAATCATTGACCCAATCAGCAATACATTGAATCGTGAAAACCACAATAAAGAAATTATGTCAAATATATATTTCATCAATACATATGTATCAAGATAAATTATTGAATCGTTAGTTCCCTAGCAAATTCCAACCCCAGTCTATCCACTGAAATCCCTTAAAAACAAAATAACAAAGCACACTGATATACTGTACTGTATGCTAACAAAGCCAATGGAGGACCTTTACATATCATCATGTTAAAGTAATCTAAAATGAAACCTCAGGAAAAAAATTAGCAGTCTTAACCATCTTACTGTCTACTGGCCAGAGGCCCATTTCATTCTGAACCTTACCTGTCCTACTGTCGAGGGCCAGAAACCCATTTCATTCAGAACCTTACCTGTCCTACTGTCTGAAGGCCAGCGACCCATTTCATTCAGAACCTTAGCTGTCCTACTGACTACTGCACAGAGACCCATTTCCTTCAGAATCTTACCTGTCCTACTGTCTACTGGCCAGAGGACCATTTGTATCAGAACCTTATCTGTCCTACTGTCTACAGGCCAGCGACCCATTTCATTAAGAACCTTAGCTGTCCTACTGACTACTGGCCAGAGGACCATTTGTATCAGAACCTTACCTGTCCTACTGTCTACAGGCCAGCGACCCATTTCATTAAGAACCTTAGCTGTCCTACTGACTACTGGCCAGAGGACCATTTGTATCAGAACCTTAACTGTCCTACTGTCTACAGGCCAGAGACCCATTTCATTCAGAACCTTACCTGTCCTAATGTCTACTGGCCAGAGGACGGGTTTATGTGTCTTGATGTGGCCTCAATGAATCATTAACAGGGTAGGGATTTGGTTGGTTTAATGTATTCTGAACTTGGAGTGAGAACAGAAATAATGAACTGCCTGGTCTTTACCAGGGAAAGAGAACCCAACCCCATCAACATCACTAGTTAATGAACCAGAAAAGGAACCAGGCAAGCCTAGTTCAGCCGGCCTGCAATTAAAAGTGATAAATGTTGTTCTCTCACTGGATTCAAACCCGGGAGTCCCACGTGAAAGGCTGTGTCTTTAACCACTACGCCACAAAGCTATGTGTTTGCCGAGTGATGGTATAGCATCGTGACATTGCATTTTGTCATGCATTAACGCATCACGCCAGGTTTGATTATTTCACTAGACACCATTAAGCATTGTTTTAAACAGATTAATGTTTCCTATTAAGTTTACTTCCACCACAAATAACATCAATGAACTGTATGGCTTTTGCCACTGAACGTTTTAACATCTTATTAGCCAGTAATAGGCTTACTAGTATCTACTAACTACTTGGAATAGTCATAAGAATTGAACACTACTTTGCTGGACTGAAGATTACACTGCCAAAGCTATTTCATTTCACGGCACAAAAACATTTGTTTTACTTTCATTTGTGAATGACATTGATACAATAACTACCAATTTAGGTGATGATTAAGACGAGAGAATCATGGAAACCCCTACTCTTTTACTAAAGTCTAAAGTCTTTAGCATCTACGCAAAAAACATACACGGATGCATGCTTCGAAAATCCAGCAGAAATAGTCGCAATATTTTATAACTATAACCAGTTTTATTTTACACACAAAGGTGTAAGGATGTAGATGGGGGCTAGAGGCTAGAATACTGTTAAGTAAGAGTACAATGAAAATAATTTGAAGACGGGAGAGAAAGACATGGAACATAATGTAGAAAAGATAGACATGCAGGGAGATATGGAGGGGAGAAGTGTAAGAGAGGTGACTTTTAGCCTACCTGTGTTTTGCACCTCGTTTAAATAACTGTCATCAGCTACCACCTTGAAAGAGAGGAGAGGAATATGTCAGATAGTGTTTCAGATTCCAGACAGAATCAGACAACACAACCAAGTATCAACATTTCACATCATATCTGTAACAGAATATATTCGTTAATGAACTTGAGGGGAATATTGCCACAGACAAACATCACAAGTAAGCACAGGGCAAGGTCACACCACTATTAGCATCTAGCTAAATAATGTATGCTATGTATAGTCCCTTGCGAAAGTATTCAGAACCATTCTGTTTAATATTTTAATAAAAAAGCAATGACATTTGGAATGTGTGACATTGGTTTTATGTTGTGAAATATAAAAAAAAGAATGGAAATGTGTTTCTTGGAAGAGTATTTAACCACTTCAAATCAATAAATGGTTTAGTAACCTTTCACTGCAGAAATGTTTTGTTGTTGCATTGTTCTGGTAAGTATGTACCAGTTTTGCACTCATTGTCTGAGAGATTTTGGCACATTTTTCTTGGCGGAATTTACTCCAGGTGGTTCAGGTTAATAGGACTGCACTCACAGACAGCAGCTTTTAACATCTTCCGAACATTGCTGAGATTTAATAATTTCATAATTTGGTCACAGACAATTAAATATCTTTCTGTTCCCTACCCATTGTATAGTGGGGAGAACATGTATTTGATACACTACTGATTCTGCAGGTTTTCCTACTTGCAAAGCATGTAGAGGTACACTTCATAGGTACACTTCAACTGTGAGAGACAGAATCTAAAACAAAAATCCAGAAAATCACATTGTATGATTTTTAAACAATTAATTAGCATTTTATTGCATGACATACGTATTTGATCACCTACCAACCAGTTGGAATTCCGGCTCTCACAGACATGTTAGTTTTTCTTTAAGAAGTCCTCTTGTTCTCCACTCATTATCTGTATTAACTGCAACTGTTTGAACTCGTTACCTGTATAAAATACACCTGACCACACACTCAATCAAACAGACTCCAACCTCTCCACAATGGCAAAGAACAGAGAGCTGTGTAAGGACATCGGGGATAAAATTGTAGACCTGCACAAGGCTGGGATGGACTACAGGACAATAGGCAAGCAGCTTGGTGAGAAGGCAACAACTGTTGGCGCAATTATTAGAAAATGCAAGAAGTTCAAGATGACGGTCAATCTCTCTCGGTCTGGGGCTCCATGCAAGATCTCACCTTGTGGGGCATCAATGATCATGAGGAATCATGAGGGATCATAAGGGATCAGCCCAGAACTACACTGCAGGACCTGGTCAATGACCTGAAGAGAGCTGGGACCACAGTCTCAAAGAAAACCATTAGTAACACACTACGCCGTCATGAATTAAAATCCTGCAGCGCACGCAAGGTCCCCCTGCTCAAACCATGTCCAGGCCCGTCTAAAGTTTGCCAATGACCATCTGGATGATCCAGAGGAGGAATGGGAGAAGGTCATGTCGTCTGATGAGACAAAAATAGAGCTTTTTGGTCTAAACTCCACTTGCTGTGATTGGAGGAAGAAGGATGAGTTCAACCCCAAGAACACCATCCCAACCGTGAAGCATGGTGGTTGAAACACAATCTTTGTGGATGCTTTTCTGCAAAGGGGACAGGACGACTGCACCGTATTGAGGGGAGGATGGATGGGGCCATGTATCGTGAGATCTTGACCAAAAACCTCCTTCCCTCAGTAAAAGCATAAAAGTTGGGTCGTGGCTGGGTCTTCCAGCATGACAACGACCCGAAACACAGCCAGGGCAACTAAGCAATGGCTCCGTAAGAACCATCTCAAGGCCCTGGAGTGGCCTAGCCAGTCTTCAGACCTGAACACAACAGAAAATCTTTGGAGGGAGCTGAAAGTCCGTATTGCCCAGCGATAGCCCCGAAACCTGAAGGATCTGGAGAAGGTCTGTATAAAGGAGTGGGCCAAAATCCCTGCTGCAGTGTGTGCAAACTTGGTCAAGAACTACAGGACACGAATGATCTCTGTAATTGCAAACAAAGGTTTCTGTACCAAATATTAAGTTCTGCTTTTCTGATGTATCAAATACTTATGTAATAAAATGCAAATTAATTATTTAAAAATCATACAATTATTTAAAAATCATACGATTTATTTTTGTTTTAGATTCCGTCTCTCACAGTTGAAGTGTACCTATGGTAAAAATTACAGACTTCTACATGCTTTGTAAATAGGAAAACCTGCAAAATCAGCAGTGTATCAAATACTTGTTCTCCCCACTGTATATTGGTGTCAGACCACAGCTTTCAAATTATCAGCATTCATTTTTCGAAGCATCTCATTGTAATGATTGTACATTACAATCATTGTACATTACATACATTGTACATCTCATAATATAAGACTTTTGGGAAAATCTCTCCATTCTCCAGTCAAATTGGGCCTGCACCTATAGCACCATGAGTCTGTAATCGTGTACAGTTTTTCCACCTTTATTGTGTATACTGAATTAATAATTGATTCAAATACCTTTTCATCAAAGTAAAACATGTTTTTAGACATTTTTACCAATTCATTGAGAAAAAAAAGAAATTGAATGTGCATAATTATTCAGACCCCTTGCCATGACACAACAAATTGAGCTCAAACTCATCCTGTGTCCTTTGATAAATCTTTACATGTCTCTGTAAAGTCATTGTTGACCACCTCAAATTGAAGCCCTTGGACATGAATTAGAAAGGCACACACCTGTTTAACGTCACAGAATTCATCTCAGAGCAAAAAACAATTCTGTGAAGTCTAAGAAACTCTCCGTAAACCTCTGAGATATAATTGTTTCGAGGCACAGAACTAGGGAAGTTCATACAAAAATGAAGAAAGCATTGAAAGTTCCCAGGAGCTCGTTGGGTGCCATACTAGAGAAATGACAGAAGATTGGAACCACCAAGAATCTACTTTAATTTTAAGAGCTGGCTGTCCGGCCGAACTAGATAACCTTGCTAGGCAATCAGAGGCATACCCAAGAAGACTGTGACCTGCCATCATTGCCAAAGACACTTCTACAAAATACTGAATAAAGGGTCTGAATATTTATGTACATGAGATATTTCAGTTTTTTATATTCAAAAATTTTACACATTGTGTAAACACATTGTCATTGTGAGCTATCGTGTGCAAGTTGATTGTGTCTTAATGAATTATAAATAATGTCTATAAAACAACAAAATATGGATTAAGTGAAGGGGTCTGGATACTGTCCAAAGTCACTGTATGCAAACACACTAGACCTTCACTATACAACTACACACACTACTACATACATACATAATGAGCACACACAGGCATACAGTGGATATAAAAAGTCTATAAACCCTGTTAAAATGCCGGCATTTTGTGATGTAAAAGAATGAGACAAAGATAAATCATGTCAGAACTTATTCCACTTTTAATGTGACCTATAATGTGAACCATTCAATTGAAAAACAAACTGACATTTTTGTGGGGGAATATTTTTAAATAATAACCTGGCTGCATTAGTGTGCACCCTCTTATTACTGGGGATGTGGCTGTGTTCAGAATTAACCAATCACATTGAAACGTATGCTAAAAAAAAGTCATTACACACCTGCCATCATTTAAAGTGACTCTGATTAATCACAAATAAAGTTCAGTAGGATTTTTATGACATTTTCTTAGTTGCATCTCAGAGCAAAAGCCATGGCCCACAGAGAGCTAACAAAGCATCAGAGGGATCTCATTGTTGAAACACATTAGTCAGGGGAATGGTAAAAAATAATTTCCAAAGCATTAGATATACCATGGAACACAGTGAAGACAGTAATCACCAAGTGGAGAAAATATGGCACAACAGCGACATTACCAAGAACTGGACGTCCCTCCAAAAGTTATGAAAAGACGATAAGAAAACTGGTCAGGGAAGCTTCCAAAAGGCCTACAGCAACATTAAAGGAGCTCCAGGTATTTCTGGCAAATACTGGCTGTGTGCTACATGTGACAACAATCTCCGTATTCTTCAGATGAATGGGCTATGTGGTAGGGTGGCAAGACGTCTGAAATTATTAAAGACCGGCTGAATTCCCCCAAAAGCACATGGAAAAATGTGTTACGGTCTGATGAAGCTAAGGTTGAACTTTTTGTCCATAATTCTAAAAGGTATGTTTGGTGCAAAAACAACACTGCACATCACCCAAAAAACACCATATTCACAGTGAAGCATGGTGGTGGCAGCAGTATGCTTTGGGGCAATTTTTCTTCAGCTGGAACCGGGGCCTTAGTCAGTGTGGAGAGAATTCTGAAATGTTCCAAATATCAGGCAATTTTGGCACAAAACCTTCAGGTGACCGTAAGAAATCTGAAGATGAGGAGGAAGTTCAACTTTAAGTACGGCAATGACCCAAAGCAAGTTTTGGAATGGCCCAGCCAGACCCGAGACCTGAATCCAATTGCACATCTGTGGGGTGATCTGAAAAGGGCAGTGCACCAGGAGAAGAAGTGCTTTTGCAAAGAAGAGTGGGAAAATATTGCCTGGTCAAGATGGCCATGCTAATAGACTCCTACCCAAAAAGACTGAGTGCTGTAATAAAATCAAAAAAGTAACAAAGTATTAGTTTAAGGATGTGCACACAGGAAATGGTGAGCTTTAAATGTCTCATTTTTCCCCTTCAAAGATATCAGTTGGTTTTTTAATTGAATTGTTCACGTTATAGGTCACATAAAAAGTGGAAAATGGTTTATCTTTGTCTCGTTTTTTTTCATCGAAACACCTGGCATTTTAATAGAGGTGTGTACACTTTTTATATCCACTGTACATACACAAATTAATCACATGCTGCTACAACTACTATTCACTACCTAGGCGCTGCTACAGCTTTGTCAATTAATTTAAATTACCCATTCCCCACAAACAGACCCGGTACTGGCAATCCAAATAATCTGAATCAGGTCTAAAAAAAACATTTTATTGAAAAAGAACAGGCTATATTTAAAATGGTGCTGTAAAAAGAAATGTGATGAAATCCTACCTTTTATATATTTAACAGGCCCTCTTAATTAGAGTGACTCACATTTAGAGCATCTATCTTTAGATTGCAAGGCGGGACAACCACACAACAACTGATGTAAGAAACTGACACGTTTCTTCAATGTTTAGCAAATTAGTTTTTGTCCAATCACAACAATATCAAAGCACCACATGGCTAAATCCACATTAATGCCTCCTTGTGGTACTTTTTAGGAGCTAATAATGAAATTAAAATGACATTTAAAATGACAAGGACATGCGAGAGCACCAAACAGGTAGGCTTGCTATTCATTAACCAAAAGTAATTTTTTCATCTTGAAAAAACAAATTATGTAGTGATTATTTTTGTGATGAATGGGAACTGTCATAGTTTGTGCAGCAGCATTAAAAGTAATGAGGTCTAACATGCCAACTACAAATGTACATTGGTTTTAATAGTTGTAGGGTTACTATTTGACTTTGCCCTTTGGAGCCCCACTTGAATGACCTTGCCTAAGACATGATGGCTGGCCTAATGCCTACAGGATTTTAGCACAGTGGGCTTGTCATGTGGCGTGCAGATGATGTAGGTTAAATCCCATCCTCTCACAAAGATAAACAATACAGAACACAGACACCTGGTATTAGACAGTTTCAGATACTATCTGACAGAATGCTGTGTAGTACAGTTTTCCAAAGTAGCATAAACCAGGTCAGAGAGAGGAGGGGAGATGAGAGAACGTTCTGACAGTGAATACTATTCTGATACTGAAAAAATAAGGGCTCAGATATCAGATCTATAAACGTTTCACCTTCTTCACCTTGACTTTGACAGTAAATTACAGCTCTCAAGGGAGAAAGCTAGCAACGGCAGTCCTACACACATGGCACTGCCGTGGCTAATCATATTACGCAGTGAACAGGAGCCTCTGATGGAAATGTAACATGCTGAGACTCTGCTCATATCAATCTCATGGTTATTATGCTGTTACAGCAACAATTAGATGTTTCCACATCAACAGATGAGACCAGCATATCTGGACAGAGATAGAGGTAAAACATTTTGCATTTGCAGACTATTACACCACTTAAAATGAATTTGTGTTTTGGGCATGCATTATAAATGGTGAAATTGTGTTGGGATTGTAACATATTGGGAGGCTAGAATGTGTGCACAGTTTCATGCTTTGTAAATTGTCAAATAGGGTTGGTATTAAATGACACTAGCGGACAGGGCCAAACACAAACACACACACACCACACACAGATATTCATCAGTACAAGACTGTCAGCCCAGATAGCTGAGCCAACGCCTAAGCAATTGTGCAAAGAGCTAACAAGCATTTTATTCTCCAGGAAGGTCTTATCACAACTAAATGCTTACATGAATCACAACTTATCAAACCACCTCTGTTATGAACACCCCAGCATGAACACTCACATTTCCAGATGGTTCCAATACAAACCTTCAAATGTATTTAGACAAAACTTTTAGAATGGATGAATTTCCTGTTTACATTATGGATTTTTAAAATGATATTATGCCAATTGAGTATTAGGAACCCGAGGGGAAAAACAAGAGATAACTGCTTTACAGTTGAAACTAAACAGTGTCATGAAACATTTAAACTTTGACACATTTCATCATCACACAATTAATGATCCTTGTTTAATGGCACAGATCTAGGTGGAACATGGTATCATCCAGAAGTGGATCAGTTGATACATGGTCTCACCTGACCCTCCCACAAACAGCATGGCCTGTACACATATGACCTCTTCTCCATTTCCAACCCATCTAGAAAAACTGATCAAATACTGGTTAAAGATCCCTTATTAGACAAAAAAAGCTCTGGTAGATCTGCATGAAAGGATAGCCTTGAATATTGGCCGCAGATATAGGCGTCGTGTGAAATAATTTGCATACACATGCTTCGGCAGTAGTCAGTAGGGCTAGCCTACTTTGTGTCTGAAATGCACGTTTTGATTACAATATAAAAAGGCCACAACACAACATCATACATACTGCAGATTGTTGGGCTGCTGCTGCTGGAGGGCTAAGGGATGTTGATTGAATTGCTGCGACAAAGGGCAATAGCGCGTGGTGTTACCGTTCATCCATGCACCACTAGGGGCGAACCTGCAGGGGCTGGTGTGCTGGTTCCTCTCATAATTGCGTAGTGCGCGATGGAGTGATGCGGGTACGCCCGAGCGTGTGTTTGTGTGCGTGTGCATATCCGTGAGATGCGCGCGCGTGTGCTCTGGGTTTAACTTGGTTTACAGAACAATTATAAAGGAAAAAACTACAACAGACAGACCCGTGGTGTCTAACACTGATGGAGAACAATACATGTCGATTGCATATTACACTTAGGCTACTGATGAAACCCCAGGAATGCACATACAGAACAAAAGGTTTTAAATGAATAGATAAAAAAGCAACATAACGTTGTTTCACAAATGTGTTACATTTTAGAGATGACTCTGATTACATATATTATTATATGCAGCCTATAGAACCATTCGTCTATAATGATCTCTATGTCTAACTGTCTAAAAATGGGCGCACCTTGAAAAGAAAAGGAGCACTGTAGTACAGTATTTCTCAGCCTCAATTTAATTGCGAATCAATCGTATTCTAATTCTATGAAAATAATACATTGTCCTACATCAGCAGGAGTAGGCTACAAACTAGCTGACAGTAGGAGAAATCAGGGCGCACCTTGAAAGAACAGACTACACAGAGCCACTAAATTGGCAATAGCTTACCTCTGAATGCGCTTCCAACAGGAGACAGCTGAGGCCGATCAGAAGCACAATTTTCCGGGTGATTAGATCCATTCTGGCTGCTCTATCAGCGTCATAGCCTGGTAAAGAAACGACACACCGATTCCATCTCTGTCAACAAACTCGCTGCTTAGGTGAACCGCCACTCTCCACCGTGCACGGTCTCAACAGAGGATGCCAAAAGAGCGCGCGAAGGTGTGGGTTGCGTGCTACGCTTCATCACGAAAACCCCCGGATGAGGCATTGATTGTAAATGAATGACGAACAAAAAACGTCTTCTCTTGGTGAGATGATGATTTGGATGGACACACACCTATGGAACCGGAATACACCACCGCAACTTGAGAGATTGAGCACGCTTGTTTGTGTTCCGACAGCTGCTATAAAGCACATTAAAGCACGTTGAACTGTGTAATAGGCTAGAATAAACACACTATATAGCCAGAGGAATGTGGATACCTGGCCATCACACCTATAGGCCTATGAGGTTATTGGAAAATTCCAAAACCATGGGCCGATTCCAAAACCATATGGAGTAGTCTCCCCTTAGCTGCTATAACACCCGCCACTCTCCTAGGAAGGTTTTCCTATGGATGGGGTACATTGGTGTCTTTGTCCAGAGAAAACCTTTTCATATCTATCAAAAATAATAGTTCTGAGAGCAATTTTTTGCTATGAAATATTTTTTAATAGAGCGCAATAAAAAACATTTAGAGATCAAAACATTTAGAGATCATTTATTTGAAAACATATCTCCAATTCAATTTCGCTATCAACCACCCTGCATTTTGTCTAGACTGCTCCCGTTGCTTGTAGTGCTTAATTTATTTTGCTTTTGAAACTTTTTTTAAATGAAACACTGGTGCTGAATCTCAAATCGCATACTACAAACCTACTATGTACTACAAGTACGTACTTCGCGGGTGATGATGAAGTAGGTTGCTCAAAAGAATAAAGGGAACAGTATATAGGTACTGGTCACATCATTAGAATATCATCCAAATGTTGATTTATTTCAGTAATTCCATTCGAAATGTGATACTTGTATAATGTATACAGTCATTCCACACAGACTGATTTATTTCAAGTGTTCATTCCTTTTAATTTTGATGATTATAACTGACAACTAATAAAAATAAAAAAAATCAGTATCTCAGAAAATTTGAATATTGAAAAGGTTCAATATTGAAGACACCTGGTGCCACACTCTAATCAGCTGATTAACTCAAAACACCTGCAAAGGCCTTTAAATGGTCTCTCAGTGTAGTTCTGTAGGCCATACAATCATGGGGAAGACTGCTGACTTGACAGCTGTCCAATAGACGACCATTGACAACTTGCACAAGGAGGGCAAGACACAAAAGATAATTGCTAAAGAGGCCAGCTGTTCACAGAGCTCTGTGTCCAAGCACATTAATAGAGAAGCTAAGGGAAAGAAAATATGTAGTAGAAAAAAGTGTACAAGCAATAGGGATAACCGCACCCTGGAGAGGATTGTGAAACAAAACCCATTAAAAAATCTGGGGGAGATTCACAAAGAGTGGACTGCAGCTGGAGTCAGTGCTTCAAGAACCACCACGCACAGACGTATGCAAGACATGGGTTTCAGCTGTCGCACTCTCTTGAACAAGACATAGCATCAGAAGCGTCTTGCAAGGGCTAAAGACAAAAAGGACTGAACTGCTGCTGAGTGGTCCAAAGTTATGTTCTCTGATGAAAGTAAATTATGCTTTTCCTTTGGAAATCAAGGTCCCAGAGTCTGGAGGAAGAGAGGAGAGGCACAGAATCCACGTTGCTTGAAGTCCAGTGTAAAGTTTCCACAGTCAGTGATGGTTTGAGGTGCCATGTCATCTGCTGGTGTTGGTCCATTGTGTTTTCTGAGGTCCAAGGTCAACGCAGCCGTCTACCAGGAAGTTTTAGAGCATTTCATGCTTCCTGCTGCTGACCAACTTTATGGAGATGCAGATTTCATTTTCCAACAGCACTTGGCACCTGCACACAGTGCCAAAGCTACCAGTACCTGGTTTAAGGACCATGGTATCCCTGTTCATAATTGGCCAGCAAACTGGCCTGACCTTAACCCTATATAACATCTGTGGGATACTGTGAAGAGGAAGATGCGATACGCCAGACCCAACAATGCAGAAGAGCTGAAGGGCACTATCAGAGCAACCTGTGTTCTCCTAACACCTGAGCAGTGCCACAGACTGATCACCTCCATGCCACGCCGCATTGCTGCAGTAATTCAGGCAAAAGGGGCCCCAACTAAGTATTGAGTGCTGTACATGCTCATACTTTTCATGTTCATACTTTTCAGTTGGCCAACATTTCTAAAAATCATTTTTTGCATTGGTCTTAAGTAATATTATCTCTATATATTATAATATATTATAATATATATAATAAGCTTACTGTATTAAAAACAAATTAAAACCATTTGATCATGTGTCTAAAGACTAATGCTATTTAAAATCCAGAGTTATTTAACTGCATTTGTTTTGTTCAACTGTATGTAAGGGAAAGGGAAAAGGATAAGTTGATTTCAGGTGCATGTGACATAAGAAGACAAAAGGGACACTTCTGCACAACAACACAGACCTTAAATTCAACACTAGATCTTGAAGCCACTTCCACACATTCTTTCATTGCATCCCTCAGAGACTTATTTAGACCTGAGAAATGAGGTAAAACTAAAAACAGCTCAGGACTTTGTTTGCCCTTATGGCATAGTCACCTATTCGAAAAAAGGGGAGTGTCTCATCTTGCTATCTGAAAAAGACACTTTCCTAACAAAACACATTTTATTAAATAACAAAAAAGAATTATGCTGAAGGCAATTATTTTCCGTAATAGTCTGAAACCACTAAGCATAGCCATCTCCACATACAAAATTATTTCCAAATTTACTTGGATGTATCAGCGACAATGATCGTATGTACTGAGGACCTTTGGGAGGACTCTTATGTTGAATTACATTATAATATTAGCCCTTAATTGGAATGGCCTCTGTATTGTGATAAAGAAATCAATTTAACAGTAGAAGTCTCAGGATCAATAGCAAGAAATCCATCATCGCAGACATTTTTTCAATGTGTTCATTGGATTGTAATTAGTAAAACCATTCACTTAATTAACACATTTTGTTTTAACATGGCTTCAGGGCATGTAATTCCACAAGTGTTTTTGGTTTATATCAGTCTTTGAAGTTTTCTGTTCATTGGTAACTGTTTGTTTTCTTTAACCCAGTTCTCTGCTGTGCCTACGGTGTGTGTGTGTGTGTGTGTGTGTGTGTGTGTGCTTGTGTACACGTGTTATACTTTAAGCACTTTCGTAAATTGTGGAAGCAAAGGTTATACAACAATGACTACCTTTCTTTCCTTCCTTCTCTCTCTCTGTCACACACTTTTTCTATCTGTGTCTATTATTAGGGATGCAACCATATCTTCCCATCTCTTAATTGCTCCTCTTGCAAAAGAGGCTTGATTTAAATTGGGTTTACAGCAAGCCATTACTCCTTATGATGGATTAATGAATTTGAACTAGTCTGAATTCCACCTACCTTAGTTATAAAGAGGTATGCTAGTGATTAGTAAATGAAAAGTTGCTAGATCAAATTCCCAAGATGAAAGATTTGTTGACATGACCTTGCTCAAGACAGTTAGCATTGTACTAGAAAATAATATGCCTGTTCTGCTTACAAAAATGAAAGCAACACTTTGCATTCAGCTTCTTGAGTATTCCCAACAAGACATGTTTTTTAAGTTAAATATACTTTGCTTGTTGTGTTTATCAAACACCAATACATTTTGCTCATCAAACCTTTTTGTCAGTTGCCTTTAATCCAGTTTAATATTTTTAAAAATTCCCTAGGGGGTTTCTTTATATTGGAATATGGCAGTACACATTCTATCAGCTATGGCAGGTACTGGTTTGCAAACTATTTAACCTGCCTGCCGTAACCAGACACTAGTTGCAGTGACAGTTTGTACATTTGTCAATGTAAAGACAAAATGTGGAAATTGCTGATCTCATCAGTGAAAACGACAGCTTGCAGTTTATATGTGAATAGGGTGTAATAGCATAGTTGTTACCTACTCATACATTAGAACACAGCCATGCCTCTCTGACCCTTTTATTAAACTGATCTCTTTTACCTGCTGACTCATGTTTACTTTACAAATGTTACATATATTACCAATTCACCCAAGGTATGCAAACTTTTAGCACAACTGTACTTTCCCTTGTGATGCACTCCGGGAAAAGAATACAATGAAAGAATGTTTAGAAGTTGTGAAGAGTGAGAAAATTTAACTGAAAATCAACTTAGCCAGATATGCGTGTGTCCAGTGTATTGTGCCTATTTTAAACAGTTGTACTTACTCTTTTGCACAATTTGCCTAAATTAATAAGAAATTCTAATCTGGCATGAACAAGAAACTATTTGTTCAGAAATTGGAGCTTTTTTTAACATTTGTTTTTTAATTAATGCATTCAAATATTTGATTACATCCAGAAACCCAATTCTTTGAATGTGTTTTTTGGAGCATAACATTTTCTCAGCCCATTAATAATTTTTTAAGGGTGGGTGCTTACTGTGACAATTCACTGCACTTCTAATTCAGAGGTTCTGGGTTACATGAGGAAATGTGCAAATTGTCAAAGGTCAGTTTATGCTTTTGCTTGTTCCTATAGCCTTTGTCTTTACCTTGGTGCAACAAAAGATGCTGACAAATACTTTGTTTGTGTCATTTTATTTCCATTTTTACATATCCATCACTTGCCTGCTACACAAGAGTCGCAGAGTGCCATACTGATTTACAAAGCATGGTTGTCATGGCAACACAGGGGCTCTACTAAATATCTGGGTGGTATAAAGAGCTTTCCCCTTTTTCTATTGTTCATCTGAAAACCTACAATAGTACAAGCAGCACGTTAACTAAGAACCTGGAAAAGATGTGACCAGGTTTATTCACTGTAGAATACATTATAATTTAGAATTAATTTGGAGAAATAGAGTAAGGAATCAGACCATGTGCTAGTTTCTGTCATATTCTGATGGATACAGACATTGGGCGATAATCGTAAGGGCTTTGAAGATTAACTTCACTTAACGCACATCTGAAGCTTTTATTTGATTTGGTGGTGTCTTTGGAGGGTCTGTGTACGTGTATGCTACAATTCTTTCCAGGGTCTCTGTCTCTCCCCGGTCTCCATCCCCTCCCCCCACTCCCCTTTCCCCATCCCAAAACCATCACATCAAAACGAACCAATCCCCATGGCTAAGAGAGTTGGTATGGAAACCGAGCAGTAAAGCCCCAAATCTCTTTAAAATGACCCATTATTTTTGCACATGTGCGTTTGCATGCAAAAAAAACTGCAATTGATTGCTTCCTGCCATAATATCACTGCTTCTATTTGAGGTAGCCAGACATAGAGTTAGCTTCACCCACCCTGTGAGAATTGTAAGATTTGCGCAAAATGACTTGATCACTGATGTTATTTCTTGGTTTAATTTGTTTTAAAGACGCACTCTAGGATTTTTAGGTCACTAAAGATTTTGCACTATGCTATGTGCCCAATATCATCAAAACCACTCCCTTTCAAACCTGTCTTTCAAGTCTATGATAGTGATATTACCCATCCAGCTCAAAATGAGAGGTATTCCTTATCGGCTTGGTAGCATCCAAGAACTGAAGCTTTACACTGGGTTCTTTCCATTTCCCCTGAAATTAGGAACCTCCACTTTTTGCGGTACCTGCAAATGGTGTTCATATGTTTGCCATAGCAATAAGGTGCATCAGAGGATTGTGGTAAATGACAAGTGCTGTAGCTAAGGATTTAAACTAGGTAGCACTAAGCTACTATACACCACACCCCATATTGCTTACATGTAGCCAACTGATCATGAGTAAGTTGGAGAGAGTGTTAAGTGACAGAAAAAATTAAACAGTGCTAACATTTTCTAAACTGTAAGTGCAATTGTCACACCTGTTAAATGGGACATAGGAGAAATGAGCCAAAGCAACTGAGAAAAAATTAAAGACAAACAGAGTAAGGCATGTGTTTTCAGCACATTCCTCCTAACAGTTATTGGCTTGAGCCAAAGCTGTCTATATTGCAATAACAGCGCTTCTAATTTCTGAGGAACCGTTTTTTTTGGGCCTATCTAGATCATACCACCCAGTCAATTTAAGAAATGCATACTGGCTCTTCCATAAAACAAGTAACCAGCCAAGATTCACATACAGCAGCAAAAAAGGTTGATCAAAGTGTAATGAATGTGGTATCTGCAATAAATAGCAATGGAGAGTGTCCATGAATGTAGTAACTCCACTTGGTCTGTGAACCTGCTAGATGTTTTCTTGCTAGTTGATTTATTTATTAACTAGCCTAAGCATTTGAAATACTTAAGTTGGCTTTCTCAAGGGAGTGTCCCGTGTGACATTGTGTTACTTTTAGTTCTTTGTATGTTTGTGGCTAGCAGCATACTTTATTTTACTGTGTTTATCTGACTCTTATTAATCAATCTGTTTGAGGCATACATGTTTTGCACTACAAGAATGCAATAGTGTGCAATGTTTTGTCAGAATTGAAAGTTTAGGAAATTAGGAACACTTTGTTAGCGTAGTTTGTTTAAGGCAATGTTTCTCAACCATTTTCCTGGGTGCCGCCTTGGCCTGCACGTTTTACATTTCTCCCTGCTATGTCAGACCTGATTCAAATAATCAACTCATTATCAAGTCCATCATGAGCTACATCAGTTATGTTAGGGCAGGGAGAGATCTAATACCATGCATGGCAGGGGGGTGTCCAGGAGCAGGTTGAGAAACAGTACTTTAAGGGATACTGTATAATTTAAGTACTGTATAATTAATACAGAGGCAAATATTGACTTTGGTATTAATGTGAAAAATGATTTCAAGCAATCAAGCCAATAAGCCAAACATCTACCAAGATAGTTGTTTTCAGAAAGCCAATCTGTCTTCAGACATCATTGCAGTATGGATTATGTAGTTGACAAGATTGTTGTCATATTCCCAGAGCTGCATTTGTATCAAGTCAGTATTCTGTCTGCTTGTGACAGTATCAATATTATTAGTGCACAAAACACTTTAGCTATGCTCAAAATGACATAGCTAAGAATTGCTCATTAAAGAATGTCAGCATCATTTACAGATTAGTTTGAGATTGTGATGATTTCAGTCTGTGTTCACGGTCCTAATGATGGATGCACAATGCCGCACATTGTCATTGAATAAACTGTGATAAACCCCATATTCTGAATTACTGTCTACAGAAAGTAAATTGCACATTCCAAATATAATTATAAACATGTATCTGTACAAAGCATATACACATTTCAATTTTACATCAGTTTAGTTTTTCTGCTCCAAAAGAGAATCTTCCACTGTTATGTATGCCATGTGAATCTGGTGATGGTGTTTTTCCCCATTTCTTATACATTGTTAATCAAGGTTCAAGGACAATAGTACAAACTGATATAAGTGGTCTTCATTTAGTACTTACACTCCTTTCTTTTAAGGTCTGGAAGACCGATTTCAAACGGAAATCCCACCCCTTCGATTGGATTGACAACAGATATACTTTTTAGGAGATTGAAAACACTGTTAAAAAGATTATCACCAGTTACTGGACGTTGCATTGTGGGTACATTTTGACAAGGCCTCTTAGTGGAAAGTCGCACAATAGTACAAAAAGACATGAGCATATTTTATATTATTATATTTCCCAGGATTTGAAATAACCTGACTTCTGTAAATATATTTTTATATCGTGATAGAACTTACTTTCGGATGATTCTTATTGTTTTCGATACTATGTAAATTCCTTCACACGAATTTCATTTTTACATTGGGAACTGATGGAGCTACCCATGGCAGATGAACAACAAACATTTTAACTGATTTATCTAGAGTTTGACAGAAGCAATACATTCCGAAGAATTGTGTATTTATACTACGTGATATTTATGAATTTGATATAAAAACAAGCTTGACATCATCACTCATATGTTTTTATATGTTCCTGTTGCCAGCAATATGATGGATACGACGAAACCAGCTAGCTAAAACTAGGGTTAGCCCCAAGGCTACTAAAATAATGAAAATCTATTATTTCCAGTGTTTACTTCCGCATTTATAATTACTGCACCAGACGTTTCGCTATAATTTAGTAGGCGCGACAGCATTTTTTTGGTTGCAGGGACGCTGAATATGCTCATTACTTAATTTATATAACTACGTAATATAAAAGATGATGGCGTTTCCAAAACAACCAAGGTGTTTTAATTAAGAGCAAGCGAGAGACGTGTTGAAACCGATATTATGTATTGTTTTATTATCTTAACCTAATAGCTTTTTTTTTTAACTAAATGCCTCCAGTGAGGTGAAAAAACTTTTTTTGGCTTTGTTCAACAGGGCTTTAAATCCACGTGGGAGAGAAATGTTATTTAATTCTCGTTTTGCATACAAGTCTTGGTACATAAAAACTGACCGATTACAATTCAGACATGCTAACGGCTATGTGCACCTACTAAAAGCTAGCCACAATAGTGGATTATTGGCGTCTTCAAATTTTGACATCAAAATAAAAGTCCACAATTTGATGGAATGAAAATTGACAGATTGGTCTTAAAATCAAACAACATCTAGTATTGAACGTACATATTGGACTGCACAATTTAACTTAAAATACCCCTAACCCTTTCATGCGTGCACAATCTTTAGCTTTGTCTTTATGATACAATATGTATGTTCCATACTCATAATGTGCATAATTCTAATTGTGGGTAGCTGAAAAGAGCTAGGATGGTAACCTTTGTTCAAAATCTACAGTTTGGGCTGTACAGTCTAATATCTAACATATTCCGTACTCAGTATATATTAGAATGCTGTCGATGCAAGTAAGCCATTTAATAAATCCAGAGTGGAATTTTATTTATCAAAAATATAATTAATAATCCATTAACAAAATTCCAATAATCGTTGTGTTATCTAAAGCAAACCTGTAACGTTTAAAACGTTCCCGTTTCATTGCTTTAAATAATGTTTAAAAAAATGTTTAAGTGAAACGAGGGGACGCTAGGAATCCACTATTGTAGACGGATTGTATATCCGTACACAATAGGTTCTCACCATTCTACCGTAAAACGATTATGGAAGATGAAAAATACCACACTGAGTTTGCGCCGATTTATCGTTGAGTGGCGGTAGTCTGTGGGGCGTAGCGTAAAACGTTTCTTCATTCATATCTCCTGCTTTTCTAAAATATCTGTGGAAACTGGACCACGTCGAATGAGAAGTTAAAAAATACGTGATTGATGGGTAATGCGGCCAATAGGCGGAGGGATAAAGCCGCTTTAGAGTCTGTAGATGTAGAGCTGATTTGCAACCCGTCGAAGCAGATCTGGGGAAGAAGGAAAATGTCTCCTCTCTTACCACGCACCGTTCTAGGATCAGCTTGCTGTTAGAAAAACGCAGACAGCAAAGTGGTGAGTCGGAAATCCACTATTCACTGCTAGGTGGCCAAATGTTGTGCAACCTGTTCGTTATTTCTTGTTTTATATTTAACAATCATGTCGATACGACCTTGTTTTAACAGGCGCCACCTTCCCCCAATGAGGCCTAGCCAGCCATGTGTTTAGATTTTAGACAAAGAGCGAATATTGACCCTTTACTTTTACAAAACAGTGAGGTTCCTAAAATACAGTAATGGTAGTTTTTACTATCAAGTTGTAACAAACTAAATTGGTCCCAAACATCTACTAAACTGGCAAGATAAATTATTTTAAATTAATGCACCGCACTAGAAGGGGGTGGCCTTGCTATTTCGAATATAACTAGCTGTTTTGACTGGAGCACCTTGGGTGTGTAGCCAAGTGCGCGGACTGACCAAAAGAGGGCAATAGAATGTGACGTGAAAAACTACTACGGTTGTCATTCGCATGATGTAAAAAGTAATGTTGTTCTCTCCATTATGTAATATACGTAATACACATGAATTTACCAGAATAGAATATTTAAGTCACAAACATTGCTTAGTTGGCGGGGATAGATAGCTATACTAACAGTGACAGTTATGCGAGATCTTCATATTATGTTGTATGTTGATTTGAAAGGTTTTGTAATTCAACATTTATTTATTACTATGTCTTGATGTAGTTTCTTCTCTCTGTCCTGTAGATTTACTTCAAAACTTAGTCCAACGCATAAACCCAACCTCCTCTTACTCTTGACGCTGAGACGTACAGAAAGGTTTAGAAGAAACTTTTCTTCATGTTCCAAAACATTTCTTCAGTGTGCAAGGAGGAAGTGACATCAGGACAGATGGAACCAAATCCTAGTCTGGCAGGGGTGGACTCACAGGGCAACATGGTGTTCAGAGTGGTTAAGCCGGTTATGGGCATCTTCCAAGTCTCCTCAGAACAGACCAACTCTGTGGAACACAGTGTGTTGCAGCAGACGATGGTCGGGGGTTTGACTGGGTTACCAGAGTTGTCATCCCCCTCCTCAGATGTACTGGGTAACGGACAAGGGCAGGGCCAGTCGGGAATCGGGGACATGATGCAAGCCCAGGTTCAGACCCCAGCAGGAGACATATCCCAGACCCAAGCCCAGACCCAGTCCTCTCTGAATTCCAACCACATCCCCTATGTTCCATTTGCTGAAGTGTCATCTCTCCTGGACCCTAATATGAAGAGCTCCAAGGCCCGTCAGTACCAAATGCACTGCTTGTGTTTGCTTTCAAAAATCTGCGTTTCAAAACTGTGACCATACAACTACAGAGCAAAAAAACTGTCACATGAAGCTTTACTTCTTGCTCTGTAATATTAGTATTATGATTGAAATTACTTGTCTTAAGTAATTTGTGAATGTTGAAAAATGTAATTGATTAAAAAAAAAATATATATATATATATATTTTTTTTTTTTGGCGATAACTCTAGGGAAATAAAGTTTTGTAGCATATTGTTAGAGCTCTGTAATCCAAGTTGTAAACATTACCCAACGGTGAATGTGAAAATATATGTGAAATGGTCACCATCTGCTGGTGAGTTGTAGAATGTGCAAAAAATTCAAGTAAGCTGAGGGCTGTAATAGGCTGCATGCCACCTGTGCCAAAACATCGGGCCCAAAAATATGCCAAAGATGTTATATTATCACAGTATTTTATTTTTTGATGTCTGTAATACTAAACTTATTTATTAAAGTAAAGCAGCTTTTTTTGGTCCCAAGTTTTTAATACAGTCTCAATTCCAAACCTGGACCAATTTGGTGTCAAATTTTGAAGCACAGAATAATTGAACGATTCAACACAACTGTATGATTTGTCTATTGTTTCTCTGGTTTTAGGTAAGTACCTGATTCCTTATGATGAGATCAAGCGTCGTCTTGAGGCTCCAGAGAAGATGTCTCTGCGTTCACTAGCAGCCTACACCAGGGTTAGCCGTGGACCGGCAAGCAAGAAAACGCTGCAGGAGTCTCTTAATATACTGGGCCTCACCCCTAGTACGACAACTGCTGTGTCCTCCTCCTTCTCCAAGCTCACAGAGGGTGTGTGTTTGTTTATTTGCATGTGTGCATATGTAAACTGACGTTCAAAAGTTTGGGGTAACTTAGAAATATCTTTGCTTTTGTAAGGCCAGTTGTATTGCTTCTTTAATCAGCACAACTGTTTTTATGCTAACATAATTGCTTGGATTGGCAAACATTGTGCCACTGGAACACAGGACTGATAGCTACGGATCCATTAAAAAACAGCTGAATCCAGCTGCAGTAGTCATTTACAACATTAACAATGCCTGTATTTCTCATCAATGTGATGTTATTTTAATGGACCAAAAAAATACTTATTTCAGAAACAAGGACATTTCTAAATGTCCACAAACCTTTGAATGGTCGTGTATGTACGCACATCTCTGCAAATAAATCGATTTTTCAATTATAGTTATGTTTTCCAGGTGACACTAAAGCCCTGTGTAATGATATGAAGGACTTTGCCCATGATTACATGAACTTTGGCAACATAGCCAAGCAGCTTATACCAGAGACCAACACTGTTCAACACTGGTCAAAGGTTATCGAAACCAGGTACGATCAAACCCTCAACCACAAAACCTCACCTAGTTAATGGTTCCAGCACATTCAGAATCAGCTTTTCTAGTAGCTTAAATGTGTTGTCTATGAATATACTATGTTAATTTCTTTTACTGTTATATTTTTCCTAGAGGTCACCTGGAAGCAATGAGAAAGTGTTTTCACGATCCCGTTAACAGTGCTTCATTCGACAGCGTGACTCATGGCCTTGGCATCGGGATGCTCGACGCCGCCTTAGACATGATCACCATGGTGATTGATAAACAGATCCGTATTCTGTCTGGTGCCGCTGCAACTGATCCTGTCGACACAGGCCCTCCAATGAGACGCATCCGCCGGCGCCACCGCAAGCCCAGAGACAATGACAGTGAGAAACCGCTCCGGTCGGCAGGTGGGGTTAAAGGTCAAGGGAAAGGTTTGGGGAAAGGCAAAGCAAGAGGAAGAGGTCGGAAGAAGGTGCCTCCGCAGGAGTCAGAAACCCCAGTTGATGTTGCAATGGATACAACCCAGCAACAGGATCAGGAGCACTGTCAGTCTGAGGATGTTGAGAGCAGCGTTCTCACACTCGTCTCAGTTGGTTACGAGACAATATCCAGTGGTCTCAATGCTACAGGACAGATCTGAAGATGCTTTACAGACAAAGACTGGTGGGATTCTACTTTCATTGAACATTTTCTCAGTGGGGCTTCTGGGATTGTAGCGATCTTAGCTACACTGTGGAACATTGTGATTATTAGACAACTCAGATCTGACTCACAAAACCCGAAACACTCAGGAGACTAGTAGAGGACACTCACAAGCCTGCATTCAATAACATGACAGCATTTTGTTTTAGTATTGGTTTTATTCTGTGATCGTTGGACAAAATTATATCAGATTTTTGGGCGGCATGGAAATGGACGTTGTGTGCTGGAAACAAATGTTCCGTTGCCTGCTGGTTATTGGTGAGCACATTGGTAATGAATGCAGGTTTGTTAAAGTGGAAATAAAGTCAATCAAAAGTACTTTTTCTATTGAAAAACAATTGTGAAATTAGTCATTAATTATGATCTTTGGACAAGGGAATATAGTAACTTTTGTTTCACCTACTTGCATGACATTTGATTCTTGTGATAATTTCTTTGGTGAGTAGACCTGTTATAGCTCTATTTTTTTCATCAATGTCATATGGGGAATGCATCATGCTAACTTATCTCCTTGATTGTATGTTTATTTTGAAACTTGAAAACCGGCATGAATTACATCTGGTATTAAAATGCCTGCACTCCTGACACATTGTATTTGTTTGGCACTCACCTTTTCCTCCCATTTATGCAAATTAAGCTAGTTTATGGTCACAATTCAAAGAACCTTGTAAATAAATGCATCATCATTTTGGAATGCTGGTTGAAAGAAATTCATTATTATAAAAAATCGATTATTTCAACACCTTGAAAGACAACTATGTGACTTCCCTGACAGCCCACTGGAGAAGTGCTTCAGATATACCTAAAGCTTGCACTGTTTTCATTAGCTAGCAGATCGTATACCTTGGTTAGCATAACTAGCAAGCTGACTTTTTTCTGTTAAATCACAGTTATACAAAGATAGACCGACATGTAACACAAAAGTAGGGACCATTGTCTGTAATGCGTTTAGTGAAACACTAGCTTCCAATATAGTTTAAAAGTTGTTGATTTCATCTTGTCATATTACTATGAAGTTGACACCAATTGCCACACCAACCAAAACCTCTTTAGTATCACAAGAGGCTATGTACTAAAATTATTCTGTTAACACTTCAAAGTCAATCTGAAAAACAGTACAGTCTTGGAAGTCATTCCAATGAGTTTAAATAATGTAAATTCCTTCCTGACCATGATGGCAGGCAGCATGTCCTTTCTATAGGTTTTTAAACAAGTTTTATTGATAGCAAGTGACACATTCAATACATCAAGCTTGCACATCCCTTTGTAGACAGGAAACTTTTTCGCCAAGCCTGAATTACTTTTAGTTGATTGGTGTTCCATCTCCAGCCCCAGGGAAGAGTCAC
This sequence comes from Esox niger, assembly GCA_016801105.1. Taxonomy (NCBI): domain Eukaryota; kingdom Metazoa; phylum Chordata; class Actinopteri; order Esociformes; family Esocidae; genus Esox; species Esox niger. The sequence continues at coordinate 27,483 of JACXGJ010005284.1, forward strand.
TTTCTGCAAGAAAAGATTTTGAGTTGGTAGAATACACAATATGTTGTACCTACTGTGTTGCCCACAAAGCAAGGGAGAAGGCAGTGATTAGTGGCCTAATTTACAGCTCCGGAAGAAATCAAGAGACCATTGCACCTTTTTCTATCCTTTCCAAAAATGCTTAAAATAAAAGTTTTGAGTGAGAAACGGAAGCGTTCACTTTGCAGTGGTCTCTTATTTTTAACCGTTCTGTTCCTCACTCAAAACCTTTTCAACTTTTTGGAAAGGAAAGAATCAGGTGCAGTGGAGCTGTACATTTACCATTAAGCAAATGTTACTACATTTCTGACAACTTTATAGTTACTTGAATAGGGTACATTTGTGCTCGTCATATTGTTTTCTCTGTGAGAAAAGGAGAAAGGCAGTCCACATCAGCTTCTTTGAGAGCTTCTTTCAGTTCATTTTTGGCTCCCACAAAATTACTCCTTCGATCAATTTCTTTCTGACGAACTGGTCCGATGAAGCAGAGCTGACAAAGGCATCTTGAAATCTGGTCCAACATTTCAATATGAACAGCACCAGAGCAAAAACAGGTGAAAAGAAAAATTATTTTGGTCACTTGTATACCTTGCCTAATAAGAAACACCATAAAAAGACTGCAGTACATTAACGGTGATGGATCCACACACTCAGGAGATAAATCAAGATTAGATTTTCTGTGGGTTGACTGCTTTCTACAACCAACACATTGGTGAACATGACCTCTTCCAGGCTGAATGTTAACATCTATATTTGCTTTAAAACTTATTATTGCCATGAAAGTGAAAAGGGGACATTTTCAAACTTTGAGCTAGTCAAATAGCCACTCCCAGATTTTTGCAGCTTCCTGACATTTTGTTGCACATCATTACTGTATTCTTGGGTCTTTTTCATAGTGATGGATGTCTATGGGAATTTGGCTTGTGTGTCACCTCATATTTACACCCCAGTGACACTGGAAGTCATGGCTTACCATTTTAAGGTTCCTTATTACTCAGGTGAACTTAAACAAATTTAAATATGAAGGAGAATATACTTCAGTTGGATTTTACTCTCAATAATTTTTTGGGTGCGAATAATTGTGGCAAACATGTTCTGGAGAAAAATATTTTTTAGTCTCATCATTTTGGAGACCACAAAAAGTAACAAACCTCTGCAGATCCTCAAATGTAATGCTTGGAGATTTTTTTGTTGCCACCATCCTTCTCACCATATGAAGGTTTAATATACATGACCTCTTCCAGGTTCATCACAGCTATTGTTGTTTTGTATCTTAATAGTTGCCATAATAGTGGAGATGTAATATTTTAAGGAATGTAGCTATATATTATTGTGAAGGTCAACAACTTTTGTCTAATTTCATTGGTTTATTCTCTGGTCTTCTCCAAGATCATGGACACTCAAGGCAGTTTAGCCTATTTGTCATGTATGTCATTATTTAAAAGGATGTCATGGATGACCCCAAGAGTTCTAAAAGACTCAGATTAAGTTTAAAAGTAAAATATATCAATTTGAGTTTTTATGATTTTTTGGAGTTGCATGTTTTGGAATAAAATTATTTCCTAATGATGATTTTTCTTTATTTCCAAAAAGTGTACATTCATAAGATTTTTGTGTGTGAGATCAAGTAAATAAACAAACAACATTTTTTTTACTGGATTTTATTGTTCAAATTATTTAGGGTGCCAATAATTCTTCAGGGCACTATTAAGCACCGAAAGAACTACATGTTTTGAAAACCTTACGTTCAAGGATTAGCAGATTTCCAAAACCTTGGTCAGTCGTGCTGATCCACTCAATGTAATTGAGTCAAACAAGCCAAGGGTCAATTGCCTGCCAACACAACGGGTGAGAGAGAGGAAGGCAGAGCAGCTTCGTAGAGAATTAGGATTTACTATATTGGTGTAGAGTGGGAGGGAGTGGACAGGTGCTGGAGTAAGAGAAAGGAAAATGCTGGACAGAGTGGGAGTATGGACTACATAACATAAAAGCAAGACATTACATGGTTTTAGGGCTTGTTGAACATATTTTACAGCAAGAGAGTTTGAAGAGAAAGAGAAAAAATATTAGCACCTTTTCTTTAAAGCAATGAGAGTTTGGGTAATAAAACATTGTAAGGAAAGCTGGTGAAGGGTTATGAAGAAGAAAAAAGTATAAGGATAACAGTTAAAGAGGAGAGTTGCAAGACATACATGTGTATAGAAGATTACAAGCTGCTACAATAAGGCAAGACAGGAGTCTGCAAACTCACAAACATATGTATGGATACTCCACAACAACACCCACATGGATAGACTCCGAGCGACTAGTGACTCTGGTCGACTACTCCCTGTGGTGCCGAAAGGTGAGTGGTTGATGTTGGTATGAGCTAGCGTTGAATTGTATCATGTTGTTTGGTTTTCAAATTTCATGTGGGGAAGACCCTAATCTCTGTTGGCCGCAGCCACATTCAGTCACACAAATAGCCTACAGTGTCAAACCACAATCACACACCAAATAGTACTCCCGGTACCCATTTCACTGCTGTCATTTCAATTTGATACAAACACAGCAACTTGGCCTTGTTTGTGTAGCTCAGCCTGGGAGGGGAGAATTATTACAGTAACAAAAAGAATTTAACTGTATGTAGCATTTTCCATTACAAATTCAAATCTCAATGTTAGACTCTCAATGTGGCAGAAATATCTATGACCAGAAGTGTAGCACCCACCTGCGTGAGGGTTAAGTGGCTGTAAAAACTCAAGACCCCCATTCCTCAGCAGTAGTCTGGAAATGCCCCTACCCCAGATGGTAGACTACATTAAATAACAAGTGATATTTCCTTTGGACGGAAAAAAGCACTGCAGTGTAGGAATGCTTCCGGGATATTATTCAAAGCAAAACGAAAACTATAGGATTATCAGTTAACACAACATCCAATGTAATGAAATTAGTTTTACCGGTTCTGAAATAGTAACATTTAAGAGAGATTGTAAAAAGGGTTCAATTTGTTTTTGGTGGTATAATAATCCTTTCTCTATTTCAGACTCTCTCACTAATGCATTAGATGCCATTGTGTTCAGCACTGAACTCAGTGATGATGAACTATTATCACACCTGGACACTGTGCTTACCGTCATACAAGAAAAACGTGAGTTGGGCACACACTCTTCTGACAAAAACAGCGACATCACTACCTGTCAACAACAAGTGAAAGACAATTCATGATAATAATTTCACTGATGTAGCTCTTTACATATAGGGCATGTTTACATTACAGTTTCCCGAGAAGTATATAAAACCTGAGACGCCAGGTTATTTTCTTGTGTTAACTTGGAGATATCGATGGCTCGAGACACCACCAATGAAAATGTTGTCTCCTGTGTCAAGCAGCTCTGCAGTGTTAATTCACCTGATATGGAATTTATTATGCAAACTAACATAACTATCAACCCTTGAATGTAAACAAGCCCATAGCAAAGGGTGAAAGATAATCTCATCCACCACCAACGTTAAGTTTCAGGACACCTCTTTAACGTGCCATCTGGAAGACGGCACCCTAAGCAAAGTAATATTTCCTTCACTACACTAGTGCATTTGATCATTGGACAAGAGGGACAAATAACCCTATGGGCCCTCCGAAACGATTTCCAACAGCATGTGGTCTCTAATCAGCTGATTAGCTTCAGAGTTAAACCAGCAGTGGGATGCAGGGCTCATGTTTGTCCTTTCAAAAGTACAGTGGTGTCAAAGAGTGTTTGCCCCCTTCCTGATTTCTTATTTGTTTGCATGTTTGTCACACTTAAATGTTTCAGATCATCAAAGAAATGAAAATATTAGTCAAACATAACACAAGTAAACACCAAATGCAGTTTTGAAATGTAGCAAGTTATTAGTAAGAGAAAAAAAATCCAAACCCACATGGCCCTGTGTGAAAAAGTGTTGGCCCCCCTGTTAACACACAACTTAACTGTTGTTTATCTCACCTCTAGCCAGACTCAGGTCTGATTACTGCCACACCTGTTCTCAATCAAGGAATCACTTAAATAAGACATGCCTGACAAAGTGGAGTAGACCAAAAGATCCTCAAAAGCTAGACATCATTCCGATATCCAAAGAAAATCAGGAACAAATGAGAAGGAAAGCAATTGAGATCCATCACCCAATTACAACAATTCTGCAAAAATGAGTGGGTCAAATTTCCTCCACAGTGCTGCAAAAGACTCATTGCAAGTTAGCACAAACTCTTGATTGCAGTTGTTGCTGCTAAGGGTGGCCCAACCAGTTATTAGGTTGTAGGGGGCAATCACTTTTTCACACAGGGCCATGTGGGTTTGGATTTTGTTTTCCCTTAATAATAACAAGTTTAATTTCAAAACTGCATTTTGTGTTTACTTGTATTATCTTTGACAAATATTTTAATTTGTTTGATGATCTGAAACATTTAAGTGTAACAAATATGCAAACAAATAAGAAATCAGGAAAAGGGCAAACACTTTTTCACGCCACCGTATATTACATACAGTTGCCAAGACATTCTAGTGGTGTAAGTAGATGAACCGTAATGAAGGGATTGAGAGAGGTGGATGCGTGACCACTTGGATAAACATCGAGTTGTTAAGCCCTATGTGTGTCTGAGGGAGAGAGGGGGGAGAGGAAAACAAATGGAGACGAAAGGCTGATTAACCCACTGTATAAACTGACACACATAAACACACCACACAATTTTCTGGGGCCATTCTACAGAAGTTGTGTTAAATGCATTTGATTATATTTTCCCCTAATACAGTTAGATCTGACAGTAATTGGACACTGACAAGTTTATTCAGTGAAAATATATTATTGAAAATATATTCAATTTAATGTTAAATAATATGGGCTAAATGTGCAGTTTCTCAGCTTTAATTTGAGGAAATTCACATCCAAATTGGAAGAAGGTTTTACGAATGACCGCTCTTTAATATGTAGCCCTCTTTTTCAAGGGACAAAAGTAAATGGACATTTGACTTAAAAGTCATCGACAGGTGTGGGCTATTTCTTTGTTATATCTTCATCAATTAAGCAGGTACAAGGTCTGGAGTTGATTCCAGGTGTGGCATTTGCATTAGGAACCTGTTGCTGTGAACCCACAATATTTGGTCAAAGGAGCTCTCAATGGAAGTGACACCCCATCCTGGGGAAAACTATGACTCCCCCAAATACATCTCTGTAAGCATAAAGTCATTTCAATAATATTAATATGACGCAAAGAAAACACATATCGACGATTATCGCCGTTTAATAGCGCGTTTTTGAGTTTCAAAAGATTCCCCCATGCATGCATGGGTGGTAATCTGTTTGTTGTTGATGGCTGTAGTTCAAACAAAGATATGGTATACATTTAGTGACTTCTTATACTCAATACAATAAAACACAACCGTGACCAGCCTTCATTTTCACTATATTGAATTACAGGTCACACTTTATGTTAGCTAGCGGTTAGCTGACGTTTTCTAGCTAGCTGCAGTAAAATCAACCAGTCTTTGCAGTTTGAATTCGAGTCAATATGAGAAGCTTACGGTGTAATGGAGTGTTGCTTAGCTGGCACGGGGATCGTGTTCGTGTCTACTCAATGCTCGTAGCTAACGTAAGGTTAATCCAATTGTTTTATGTTGGTAGGGTTCACACAATAACATAATTGGCAGCGCTATAGTAGTGAGCCAACATATGGCGCAAACTAAAACAGTGTTACAGCACTACTTTTGGTGTTCCCGTGAATAATTGCTGTTGAGAAAACTTCATGTGATTGTACCCTCCGAAGTTGATATCAGATGTTCACCCCTGTATGCAATCATGTCCACCATATCTCCAATGTTTAATCAACTAGTATGTTTCAAAGTGTGTCTACAATTATTATCCCACACACGGTGGTGCTATAATGGGCACAGGTTTATAACTTGGATATTTTGTAAACATGCTCAAGGAAATTAGTCTAGTTAACTCATTAGACAACTGAGACACCACTGACAGAATGTTGACTGAACTTTGGTGGTTGATGTCTTGCCATAGAGATCCGGTATTAACAAAAGTACACTGGCCCAAGAGCTTTTCAACTGCATGTATATTACTCACACAAGAAATTTGAAAGAACGCACATTTTGCAGTACACTTATACTGATTGGCCAATACTGATTTGCCAGCACTGCATATTGTTTGGTATTAAGATATAATTTCCTAAGTTTGGAGACTTTACATACCTAACATAAGTGTGGCAAGTAAATATAGTACTTAGTAACATAATGCTATACAAGTTAATTTCTCTCTCTTTTTGTGTTTGTGTGTAGAACGTGGGGCTGCAGAACAGGTGGCAATGAGTGGTGTATTACCTACTCTGGCTCAAGCTCTCAGGAGAAGAGGGCCTCTTACTCTATTGACCACCAAACTGGTGTCAGAACTGGCTAGGGAAAGTAAGTAAACACACTTGTGGCCAGAAATATTCATACCCTTGTTCTTGTTTTCAGATCCTTACCCATTTCATATGTAAGTTGATACTAGAGAAAAGTTGTGGTCACAAAACCAGTAAAACTAAAATTGTTCATTAAAATTACCTGTACAAAATGATTGGCATCCTTATGAGATTTTTATAAAATTAAGTTAAGCCAGGTTATGCTTATATACTGGGCTGTTTATCTAAACTGGTGTGAGATCTGACTTGGTCTGACATGCCCGCAAGAGGATACTCAACCTCCAGTGTGATCTAAAGTTGGTTGGAATGTTTGACAAACCAACTTGATAAACTTCTTATCATCTAAAAGCTTACGTAAACAACCAAGAATAAATCCAGATCCTGGATATTAATCCCATAGAAAACCATGTGGTGGGAGAGGAAATCATCAGTTGGGCAAACGCACTGCTGAAACTTTGTAATAGTGGAACCGATTGCAGTTGAATAGTAAGCCAACTTGCCTGTAGTGAAATGTAGGGAGATTAGGGATGGTTAAAAGTGCTCTTGCTACAGTTATCTTTGCCAAAGAATGCATCCAAGTTAAGTATGTTCACAGGGAAGTTTGGTGGTTGCAGCATCAGGCTGTGGAATCTTGTTATATTTATCATGTTTTCAGGTAAAAAATGTAACCATCTTTAACATAAAGTCCTTTTTTGCCTCTCCTTTTTTGTGCACCCTCTTCCCTCGCCCCTCTCACATTCTCTTGGGGAAGCATGGTGGCCTTGATGAAAACCTGCTCCATAGCACTCAGCATCTCAGACTGAGGCAACAGTACACACACACTTATATAAACTACTTCTCTCTCCATCAGGGGTGATCAAAGAGACGTGTGGTGAGACGGGGGTGTCATCAGCTCTGCTCTCTGTGCTAGTCTGCATGGATCAGGAGTTGCTGATACACGCTGGCCGTGCTATCGCTCGTCTTTCCTATGACAGCCGTGAGTTACCTCTGACCACAGCCCCTAGCTATTTTACTTATGCGACAGGTCGAAATGTTTAAATTAGCCTTTTTAATAAACATACAGTGCTCTCTGTTATTAGTTGGAGGGTAAGCATTTAAACAAACTTTATATTCAGTTTCTGTATTTCAATGTTTGTTTTTTTCATATTCCCTTTATGTTATGTTACTTAAAGTTGGTATTGATGCGTGCAGTATTCTTTCGCAGTTTTAATTCATTTTTGTGCCTCAAATCTAACCATAGTGAGTTCTTGACTTATGGGATCTGTCTGGAGCAGAGTACCGATAGCTTTACTGGGGTTTGACTTGTGAACCTTGTTAACTCACCAATAGTCTATCAACCATAGCCCAAATTTTGCCAACTCCACTTAATATCTGTCAATATTACTGTAGGTTTTTGCCTAACAACCAAATTAATTACTTAATCTGCCCAAACAGGAAGGGAAACGTCCCCAACTGTCAATACAAAAAGGGTTGTCATTGATAAGTAGTCATATCAGAATCAGAATTAGTTGTATTAGCAAATAAGTTTCACAACAAACAATAAATTTGTTCTGACCATTAGTGCATCAATTAATACGAAAGGAATAAGGGAAGTAAAAACAAATAAGAACAGTGGACTGAGCGTGGAAATGAGCTCTAAGTTGTTCTGACTGCACCAGGACACCAGGTGATCAATCTCCCACCTGTAGGCGGACTTTGCTCTGTCATAAATACATCAGGCTCTGGTGGTGCCATCCACAAACTTCAGGAACTTGACAGAGTGATGACTGGAGGTGGGGCTGTTGATTTAAAGTGAAAAGCGTTGGTGAGACAGGATGCAGCCTTGAAGGGAGTCGATGCTGATCATCAGGGGTTCAGACAGATGCTTCCCCTGCTATACATGTTGCTTCCTATTGGACAGGAAGGCTGGGATGGTCAGGGTGTCCCCTTTGTGCTTCATATCTGGTTTGTTGGCAAGTTGCAGACCATTAATGGAGTGGGGGGATTTCGGCTTGTCGTTGGTAATCTGTTAGATGCCTCTCCAAACAGAAGCAGAGTCGCCAGGTCCAAAACTGCTGTTTTAGTTTCTCTCCATACAGGCGCTTGGCTTCTTTCACTGCCTCACCAAAACTGTGTTTAGCCTCTGTGTACCTGTCTCTGTCCCTGCTCTTGAACGCCTCCTACTTTTCCAAACACAGCCGTCTGAGTTTAGTTGTATATGTACCTGAATATGATTTTTAAGCCATGTTGCCCAGCCCTCCTAGCAAAAAATAATAATTAGTGTTAAAATTCTCCCCAAAAATGTTGTACCCAGAAATAGGTAGACTTTATATCACATTGTTATTTAGAAAGTGAGGAAAGCAATATGTACAAAAGTATTCTTGAATAATAAGCTGATCGTCTATACTCTAGAGTTATAGTAATTGCTCTAAACGTTTAGAGTCAAAACAAATTTAAAATAAATAGCTTACAGTCCCAATATTTACGGGAGGGCATTTGGCATTGTATCTCTCTCACACAATCCGTTTTTCCTGTTTCTCTCTTAGGGTTTCAACAGGAGCAGTTGTTGCGTTTGGGTGTGGTTCCGCAATTGGTCAGAATCCTGCGGCGTTTCAAAGATGACAAGGCCCTGGAGGAGGTGTGTCTCTTGGCTCTGTGTAACATAGGTGACATGGGGGAAGGGTGTGAAGATGGAGGTATATCCTGGGAGAGAGGCTTGTCGCTGTGTCCAGAGGAGTCGGTTTTCCGGGGTATGAATTGTCACTCCTGTGGCTTCGGTTCCATGGTTACAGTTGTCAGGCTTACCCAGTGGTCACCCGAGCAACACACTGTCACCATCGAGGTTCTCCCCCGTTACTCCTTTGCGTTCTGGACTGTGCACAACAATCGGCGGACAGTACGCCGTTCACCACTCTCACACCTGGGAGCATGTCCTAAGTTCTACAATGTCATTAAATACTCGGTTCAGAACATTCCCAACAGTAGAAGCTTCAAATCACGAGTCTTCCACATCTTCCTATGACAGTAGAATGGACTACAAAAATGGCTGCATATTAAGTGACATCGTACCACCTTTGGCTATTCCAACTCTTTCCGTTCTGATTTTTTGCTGCCCTGTACTATTGCTTTATTTTATTTTATCAGGGATATGTTTGTTATATCGGATGAAAACCATTACCGAAAAACTCATTGCTATTCGAATAGCACAACATGTGGCGTTTTCGGAGCATGTAACGAGTCAACCCACTAACCCCGCCCTATGTCCTAAAGTTCGAGGCTTGGCACCAAGTAAGAGCCGGGCCTCTTGGCCATGGCCTGTGTCAGTGGAAACTAAAAAAATATCTGGACTTTAGGGTAAATCACCAATGTTTGGCACCAGTGGAAACGCGGCATAACTAGATCATAGTGCCAGCAGCAAGGGCTGAATTGCAGCTATTTTGTAGGTAACATTTTTGTACTTTATTTGTATTCATATAAAGTATCCTTCAACAATAAGCTGAAATTGGTATGGTGCATGGGCAGTGTAACATTGCGAAGAGTTGTTGTTAGATCACTACGCATTGCGGAGTGTAGACAAGATCTTGCTTGATGATTCAAACTGAAATCTTTTGTTGCACTATTGTTTACTACATATTTCAATCTAAAACTCCTTCAGCTGCTGTCATTTAAGTGAAAGTGTTGTGCCAAATAATGTCTTCAACAATCAGGCATACCTAAATGTGAGGTCTACTGTAGTAAACAAGTTGAAATAAGGGTTGAAATTTGCTCTAATTGTGTGTAATATCAAAATATTTACTTGGGTAGGGCTCCAATAAATTTTATAATAGATGCAACAGTGACAATGTCTGGGAAATCACAGATTAAAATCAGTGTCAGTGTCAGAATTTTGTGTAAAGAAGAGCACAGTTGTGGCAAAAGAATAATCACTTTTTTTCTTTCTGTAATGTTGCCAACTTGCATGCATTTTCTGCAGTCCTAACCAGTCTGAATCTGTGACAGAAGATACAGTTTGAAATCTCTGCAGCACCAATGAAAATAAAGATATAATTCGTTGCAATGTTTGCACTTGATCTATGGAATGCCACATGTTCTATTAAAAATCCAATTATATCAGCTGTTTCCTGTCACATCCTGGCTATGCCCCTAGCCATCTTTGCTCTGGCTGGGGCCAAAGTCAGGACGGGACTAGAAGAGATGCCTCTAGGCATCTCTGTGCTTGGGTCTCCCCAGTTGGAGGCAGGTGTGGGTTGTTGCCTCCAATTGGGGAACCTATTTAAGTTGAAGGTTTGCTCACACGTGTGTGGGTCATTTTGGTTTGTCAGCCATAGGCTATGCTACCCAGCCACTGGAGCTGCTTTAAGTTTGTTTTGTTTCTGTTCTCATTAAAATAATGGAATACCTTCACCCGTTTGCCTCAGCGTTTGTGTCCTTTAACCAGCACTGTGTCATTTCCACCTACAATAGTCTTTTACAACCTTAACAATATCTACACTGTATTTCTGATCATTTGATTTGATTTTAATGAACAAAATATTTGCGAAAACAAGGACATTTCTAAGTAATGCTGAACCTTTGAATGTTAGTATAAGTATGAGGAGTTAACATCCCCCCCACTAAAGGCAGGACCAGAACACATAACATCCTGAGGAGCGGCCAAGGGCCTGTTCCAGGATTAACAGTTGTGTCACCAAAAAATGCCTATGAGTTGTTCATTAGTGACAACATCATTGAACAATAAAGTGTAGAAATTTAGAAGGAAAAGGGAAATAGAAGAGAATGGTCAACAAAGTGGAACTAAGGGCCTTTATTACTCAGTACTAACTAAATAGTAAGTACTATAGCTGTGCTATAACCTGTTGGATGTTGCCACCCTTAATGCTCACAGCATGTTTTTGACACAGAACCCCAGCTTCATGGATGGTGTGAACAGCGCCCGACAGCTGTTCATCAAGGAGCTGGTCAAAAAGCTTGTGATCGTACACATGCAGAAACACGTGGAAAGCTGTTTCAACCTTCCTGTGGTTATCACTGAGGCAATGGAGAGATGACAAAAGGGGGGTGATGAAAGACAAATGTCACCAACACTCAGAGCAACCATGGACTAAAGAGGAAGAGGTACCAGTTCTGCCCAAGCACAAAGGATGGGAAAGTCTGCTGCTGGTATTCTCAGTGCAACACACCAGTCTGCATAGAGCACAGTCATAAATGCTTGGACTAAGAATGCAGAAATACACACCCACACTTTGTTTTATAATTCCACAATAAAAAGTATATAATTTTCATTGATGAAAATAAATGCTGTACTCAAAGGTTGAATAAGAAACTTTGATTGTAAGAGGTTGTTTGAAAAATATGCTAATATGTTCGATTGCCGTTATGGGTTTTCATTATCTTATCATTTAATTGCCTAAATATTTATTGAAAGTTCAAAACCACCACTCAAATTGCCCATGCTGACCCCTGTTTTGCTGGGAAACTTTGGGAAACTTCATGTGGTTGTTACTTTGACATGCACCACCTACCTAAGTGTTGCAGACCATGTGCACTCTTTCATGGCAATGGTATTCCCTGGTGGCATTCGTCTATTGCTGTAGGATAATGTGTCCTACCACAAAGCAAAAATGGTCCAGGGATGGTTTGAGGAACACAAGAACGAGTTCAAGGTGTTGATTTGGCCTCCAAATTCCCAAGATCTCAATCCAATTGAGCATTGTTACGTCCTCTGTGGTGTTTTCTGTCCGTTTGTGTTTTTGTTTCCTTCCCAGGTGCAGAGAGTTGCCGTAACGGGATGGGTGTGGCCGTCGCCACCACCAGCCAATCCAGAGCGGCTCACCGGCCTATAAAGACCATCAGTTTTTGAGTGCAAAGCATAGGAAGGATAGGATAGCAGATTGCTGTTTGGTGTGTGTGATTGTGACAGACTTGGACATATTGGAATTAGATTAGGTTAGAGTTTGAAAGAGTGGCTTGTTATAATATTGTAGTGTTTTCCC
>JACXGJ010005285.1:0-39877 GCA_016801105.1 Esox niger
TGTGTGTGTGTGTGTGTGTGTGTGTGTGTGTGTGTGTGTGTGTGTGTGTGTGTGTGTGTGTGTGTGTGTGTGTGTGTGTGTGTGGGGCATGCAATTCAAACAGTTTTTAGAATACATTTTCCAGATATCCAAGGAGATGTGAAAAGCTTGTTAGGTATAGCCTTACAATATTTATATTTTTAGTAGGGATGCGAGCGTTTCATTGTTTTAAAGTATTGAGAACTCCCTAAACAAATGTATTTATTTCCACACTTTCACATATGATAATACTATAGTATTTTTTGTTTTTATAACTGTCACTGACAATCATCATAAAACAACAAATATATTATCTAACATTATTGAGTTAATAGAAAACATTGGTTTAGCAACTAGCAACTGCACTGTAGCTGCCACATAGTTATTTTGTGAAGTTCCACTGTAAATGTGAATTGTCAATTTAGACTGTGGCCCTATCAGGGAATCAGAGAACTAAGTCCTTTCTATTGCTATGTATATATGGTTGATGCATGGGGAAATTCTACAAGTTATTTTAAGATAGATCTGTTCAATACTATAAGTATGCATACTTTAATTTCTTTTGTTTTTTTGGGGTGTAGGTCATGGCCAAGAGAAAAGCATCACCTAGTGCTCTTGAGCTTGAAGACCTGAAGGCTAAAGTGGTGAAAATGGAGCTGGAGATGACCGCATTGTCCTCAAAACACCAAGAAGAGTAAGACTTTGTTTTAATGAGCATGGCTGATGCTCAAACGTTTCCCTGACCAACATTTTTTTCTCTTGATAAACTGTTTAATGGTTTCTTTGCATGTTTCTTTAGCCCGCATTTATGCACATGTGATTTCCCTTTTTATTCGTCAAGTGTGAATTATAATTAATTGTAGCAATGAAATGCCTTGCCGTATCTGCATGCTAGGGTTTGTAATTTAATTTAAAAAACATAATTACTTTATAGATGAGCGAATATGTCGGTAATTCATATTGTTCAGAAACATAAGCTACTTTTCAGAATTCTATAAGTTATGCAAAAATATGGTGTGATTTGTAAAGAACACCATCTGTACTTTCACATGTTTTCTTAGAAATGTCATTGTTCAAACAAACCGCATCGGCTGGAAAAAGCATATGAACCATATATTTTTGTAACTTCTGGCACATCGTTTTGGCGCAGAACCTTCACACATATATATTTTCTGTAGTTACTGATCAGACTTGCAGAATGTTTGTGATGCATTTTGCACATTGCTCCTTCCTGAACATCTGTGAATTTATGTCTTGCATAAAAGGCTGGCTTTTGGTCATGCCCCAACATTTCAGTATGGTGGAGGTCCGGAAAAGATTTTTTTGGCAAAGCTGAGACCGGTAGAAATTATTATTTTTACCTTTATTTTTACCTTTTTTTATGTTACCTTTTGGTCCTTTGTCACCTCTGTGACATTATACAATGTGCCCTTGCTGTAATTTTAGCTGGAAGTCCACTCTTTGGGAGGGTATGCAATACAATGTACAGTGGGGGCAAAAAGTATTTAGTCAGCCACCAATTGTGCAAGTTCTCCCACTTAAAAAGATGAGAGGGCTGTAATTTTCATCATAGGCACACTTCAACTATGAGAGACAAAATGAGAAAAAAAATCCAGAGAATCACATTGTAGGATTTTTAATGAATTTATTGGTAAATTCCTCGGTAAAATAGGTATTTGGTCACCTACAAACAAGCAAGATTTCTGGCTCTCACAGACCTGTAACTACTTTAAGAGGCTCGTCTGTCCTCCACTCGTTACCTGTATTAATGGCACCTGTTTGAACTTGTTATCAGTATAAAAGACACCTGTCCACAACCTGAAACAGTCACACTCCAAACTCCACTATGGCCAAGACCAAAGAGCTGTCAAAGGAGACTGGAAACCAAATTGTAGACCTGCACCAGGCTGGGAAGACTGAATCTGCAATAGGTAAGCAGCTTGGTGTGAAGAAATCAACTGTGGGAGCAATTATAAGAAAATGGAAGACATACAAGACCACTGATAATCTCCCTCGATCCGGGGCTCCATGCAAGATCTCACCCCGTGGGGTCAAAATGATCACAAGAACGGTGAACAAAAATCCCAGAACCACACGGGGGGACCTTGTGAATGACCTGCAGAGAGCTGGGACCAAAGTAACAAAGGCTACCATCAGTAACACACTGCCGCCAGGGACTCAAATCCTGCCGTGCCAGACGCGTCCCCCTGCTTAAGCCAGTACATGTCCAGGCCCGTCTGAGGTTTGCTAGAGAGCATTTGGATGATCCAGAAGAGGATTGGGAGAATGTCATATATGGTCAGATGAAACCAAAATAGAACTTTTTGGTAAAAACTCAACTCGTCGTGTTTGGAGTAGAAAGAATGCTGAGTTGCATCCAAAGAACACCATACCTACTGTGAAGCATGGAGGTGGAAACATCATGCTTTGGGGCTGTTTTTCTGCAAAGGGACCAGGACGACTGATCCGTGTAAAGGAAAGAATTAATGGGGCCATGTATCGTGAGATTTTGAGTGAAAACCTCCTTCCATCAGCAAGGGCATTGAAGATGAAACGTGGTTAGGTCTTTCAGCATGACAATGATCCCAAACACACTGCCCGGGCAACGAAGGAGTGGCTTCGTAAGAAGCATTTCAAGGTCCTGGAGTGGCCTAGCCAATCTCCAGATCTCAACCCCATAGAAAATCTTTGGAGGGAGTTGGAAGTCTGTGTTGCCCAGCGACAGCCCCAAAACATCACTGCTCTAGAGGAGATCTGCATGGAGGAATGGGCCAAAATACCGGCAACAGCATGTGAAAACCTTGTGAAGACTTACAGAAAAGGTTATATAACAAAGTATTGAGATTAATTTTTGTTATTGACCAAATACTTATTTTCCAACATAATCAATTCATAAAAAATTACAGGCCTCTCATATTTTTAAGTGGGAGAACTTGCACAATTGGTGTCTGACTTAATACTTTTTTGCCCAACTGTATGTCTGTATACAAATGGAGGCCCAAGTCTTTTGAAATGCTTTTGCAGCTTTTTTTGCCTCATGATTCTCAACAGTTATTTTCATGAATACATCGGAAATGTATTTAGACCGGGCCATGTTACACTTTACAGGTGTGTTTTTCTTTGTGTCCCTACTTTTTGTTTATTACTTGTTTTAGTTTTTTAAGGACAGGGCACCTCTAACCCAAACCTGAATGTCATTAACCACATGATTTCAATTACACTTTGGGAGAAATCAAAATCGTTAAGATTCACATACTTTTTCCAGGTTTTCAGTAGGTTTTAGAGCTGGCGAGGACTGCGCTGTCCCCTCAGTGTAGTTAACAATCACTGCACCTGTTTTTTTAGCATATATGTACAACCCCGTTTACAAAAAGTTGGGATGCTGGGTAAAAAACTAAAATAATGCAATGATGTACAAATCATGTAAACCCTATTCAATAGAACATAATATCATGACTACATGTTGAAACTTCGAAAATGTTCATGGCAACATAAAATGTTATTGTTTCTTGGAAAACATACGCTCACTTGGACAGCTTGGGCAGAGGCACCAAAAGACTGGAAACATTGCGTAATGCAAAAAACGAATGGTAGAATATTACACAATCAATGAAAAGACTGAACTACACAGGCAAATAATGCCACAATTCAAGAGTAACATATCACAATGTAAAATTGCGGAGTATTAGGGGATCTCATCAACAATACGCAATATCATTAAATGATTCTTAGAATCTGGAGTTCTCTGTATGCTGGGGATGAGGATGAAAACCAATATTGGATGGCTTTGATCTTCCAGCCCTCAGCCAACAATTCTTTAAAAACACACTGAAGAGCATTGTCTGTGAACTCAGTACTTTGCTGCATCCACAAATGCAAGTGACAACTCTACCACGCTAAGAATAATCTATATATTAACAAGATCCAGAAACGTTGCTGCCTTCCCTTAGCCCAAGTTCATTTTAGATGACAAACTAGAATACTGTCCTGTGGTCTGATGAATCAAAATGTGAGATTTTTTTGGGCAACGTGGATGCTGTGTTCTCCAAGCTAAAGTGGGACCATCCGGCTTATTAGCACAGTGCTAAAGCCAGCATCTAATGGTATGGGGGTGCATTGGGTCACATGGCATGGGGTGCTTGCATATCTGTGAAGGCACCATTAATGCTGAACAATATATACAGGTTTTGCAGCAACATATGTTGACATCCAGACAACATCTTTTTCAGGGAAGGCCTTGAATATTTTAGTAAGACAATGCCAAACCACATTCTGCATGTATCATAGCAGTGTGGCTTTGTATTAAAAGTATTTTTATGCAGATATGTGGGTAATTCTTAAGGGTTCACAGACTGTATATAATGCATTTCTTACATAAATTCATTTCTAACAAATAAAAATGAATGCTAACACTTTTTTTGGCCCACTAGGCTAAGTAATAAGACTTAAGTGAAATGCCAACAGATCAGGAGTGCTCTTCAACAAGTAGGTGTGAATGTCAGTCACAACCATTAGATGAAGATTTTACCAGCTGAACTACAGAGCATTGCATGTTGCTGAAACACTAGTTAGCCTCAAAACAGGCAATTTTAAAAGAACCAAAAAGTGCTTGCTCAGATTTTGAAAAGGGCATTGTGGACAGGTGAGACAAATACCATGTTTCAGGCATGAATGGCTGACACTGGCTCATTTCTCTTCATGACTGCTGAATGCAGCAATAAAATGAATTGTGAAGTTTTCACAAAAATCCTGTCTGCTCAGGTACAACCAAATACCTCAAAACCCATTGGGGAGCAACAGGAAAATGACCCCAAAACATACTGCTGAGGGGACCAATTATCATTTGTTGTGTGTTCCTCAGTACAAACAATGTTTAGAATGGTGTTAGAAGTTTCTGTGCAGTGCACATGCATATAACACGGTTTCCCCTCGACTGACGTGTGCACCTCGACTGACATTAGTCTAAATTCAAACACTATGGAAATTAAATTACAGCATTTATTTTAGGCATGTGTGCCTATTTCGTGGTTTTTATAGGTAAAATGACTTTTCTGATGACTAGTAAATTTACAGTTATTTGAGATTGTTTGTTTTTGTTTTTTATGCTCAAGTTGCCCTTACTGGTGAAGTAACGTTGAGTAAAATAAAATGACGATCTTGCATCTTAGGATTTATTCGGGATGGGCAAAAACTTAGCTGGCTACAACCGTCAGTAGCTGCGTTTATAGGTAGCCTAAAATAAAATTACTCTTTTATTGTGATTATTTCTGATGGTCTTTTTGAATTCTTCTTTGGGTTTTATTCAGCATAGACAAACACTTTGCTGGATATACTATATGATTCTCTCGTCTTTTCACTTGATGAAAAAGTCAGTTATTGTCACCTGTATTTATAGTTACTGTATCAATGTCATTCAGGAATGGCTAATAACGTGTTAAGACAACCAGTGGCAAAAGCCATACAGTTCATAGATGCTATTTGTGGTGGAGGTAAGCTTAAGAAACGTTAGTCAGCTTAACAAAATACTAAATGGTGTCTAGCCAAATATTCAGACTTTGCGTGATGTCACAGAATGATAGAATTTTGAGACCGTGTACTGTCACTAGATAAGCTTGCAGTTCCTTGGTGTAGTGGCTAAAGACAGCCTATCATACTTGACCCCAATTAGAATCCAGTGCGGACAACAGCATTCATCACTTTCAGTTGTGGGCCGGCTGAACTAGCCTTGCCTGATTCCATTTCTGGTTGAAGTGTACCGATGCAAAATTTGAGGCTTGTTTGATGTTTAATTTCTTTTATCTTTTAATGAAATTATGCATGTGTTGGATTTTGTGCATTCTCCCTAGGTTATTAAGATTGACTGCAGTCTTGAACCATAAGGAGGATTCTTTGCGGACACTGAAAGAGACTTTGAGAAGATCACAGCAGGAAGGAGAACAGTCATGTATGTCTGCCCCAGACAGTATTTAGACTAGAATTAACAATAATCAACCTAATACATAGATCAGTGGTTCTCAACTCTCTCCTCAGAACCCCTAGTCATTGCATGCATTAGATGTATTCCAGAGCTAGCACACCTGAATCAACTTGCCTACTAACCTCTAAGCTGCACTGGAGCCATCAAGAACCAATCATTAAGAAATGAATGCCTCCATTGAAATAATTTACAGCTGCAACACTTCTCAACAACTTTCAACTATCAATGGCTGAAGCCTGCATTCATTCATTGAAACTGACAAGAAGTAGATTTTGGGTGGCTTCTGATGTAGCAGAGGACATCACATTGATGTGATCCTGATGGCACGCTTGTCTGTGCTGTAATTTTTCAGCTTTCGACTGGTTGATACGTGTGCTAACTCAGGGATACACCAAAGTTGTGAGATGTCAGGAGGTCCCAAGGAAGGGTTTGAGAACCACTGACTTGAATGGACCCTAACTGAGATGTTTAATTCCATTGCAGACATGGAGGGAGAAGATCTGCATGCCAGACTGATTTCCAGCGAAGGACGCAAAGTACAAAGTAATATTCACACTGAAAAGAACAAACTTGTAGAGGAAGTGAAACATCTACAAAAGAGAATTTCTGAATTGGAGAGGTAATGATGAATTTGTGTCTCTCTAATGCTGTGTTTCTTGTGAGATCACATTACTGACCTTTGTTTCTTTTCACAGCCTTGTTTCTACAAAGCAAGGAGAGATCACCAAGTGGAAATCCAGAGCAGTGAAGCTGAAGAGGGATGCAGTGGATAAGCCTCGGTCTCCATGTGCTCCTACAAAACGATGCCTTCCCATGAATACAGAGGACATCCTCGGCTCTCCCCAAAAGTTCCTCGGCTCTCCCCAAAAGTTCCTCGGCTCTCCCCAAAAGTTCCTCGGCTCTCCCCAAAAGTTCCTCGGCTCTCCCCAAAAGTTCCTCGGCTCTCCCCAAAAGTTCCTCGGCTCTCCCCAAAAGTTCCTCGGCTCTCCCCAAAAGTTCCTCGGCTCTCCCCAAAAGTTTCTCGACTCTCCCCAAAAGTTTCTCGACTCTCCTAAAAGCAAGTTCTTTGATGTCCGCCCAGGCTCTGAATCCCTGTCGATCAACTGTCCCAAGCAATTTTTTGATAACTCCACATTTGAAACCGCTCAAGGTAACTAGATTTGTATTCACCAGTGTTGACTATCCATTTGTTTCAGTCACCAAATATGAATTTTAAATGCTTTACCAGGGGATGCATGTTTTCCTGTAACATTGGCTATGGAGGCTGCTGTTGCAAGTGCAGAAGAGGGTAAATTGTGTTCTGTTTTCTGTATTTGGTGTTATTTTTGGAACACACATTTGGTCGTCACTAATGTAACTTGTCACATAACGGTCTTTTAGATTTAACTTCAGGGTGATACAGTCTTGTAACTAATGTGTGATTTGCCACAGGTGGACACAAAGCACAGATTTAAAAACAGTGTTCATTATGGGGTATTGTGTGTAGATTGATAGGAATATAGACTATTACAACAAAATGTGGTGGAAGGTAAGGGGTCTGAATAATTTCTGAAGGCACTCTACACCCACCTTAAGAAGTACTCACATTGAACAATAAATGCAAATCAAATATTTGAAATTCATACAGGCACTTAATCCTCTTGCATGTGGTTACCCTGCAGGTCATTCCATGAGTGGGGAGTGAAATTAGACCATCCGTTTTACTAAAATTTCAAAAAGCTTGTCAGGTGCTCAAGCTTGCCAGGATTGTGAGCCTGTTTGATGATTGTGGTTTCCAATTAATTTTGCAAGTAGGTTTTGGGTGTTTCTACAGTACAGTCTTGTAGACAAACATCAGCTAGAGTTGTGCCTGGCGGGCAGTAAGGTGTCCAAGCCAATATGTACAAAAGAAAATGTATTTTGATTTTTATTAACACTAATTGTGGTTACTACATGATTCCTATGTGCTATATGATATTATTCTCCAATGTGTAAAATAATAAAAGTAAAGAAATTCCCTTGAAAGAATAGGTGTCCCAACACCTATTTGTTTAATAGTTAACAATAATATATTCAGAGTTTACAATAATGGACCTAATATTGAACCATGAGGAAGTATTTTAAGTCCTAGAAGATCCAGTTCAAGGCCGCTGGTTATAATATTCTCAGTTTAATTACTAATGTATAATTCCAAAACCATAACTAGGGGTCCAAGGCTGAACTCATCATTTACATCAGCAAAATTGAATAATCTGTATCCAAAGCCTTTGACGGGTCAATAAATAGAGAAACAGAATTGGATTTTTCATCTAAGGCTTTGGAGAAACCATTTAGAACCAATATAGTAAGTGTATGTGACCTGGTAATGTACCCTGGTCTAGACCATTGTGTTTGATCAATGCAGTTGTTCAGAGAAGTGTGGCAAACAACAAACCCTGATCTGATCCCCTGAGTTTAAACCATTTCAAATACTTTAGGGTTAAAAAAAACTGAATCTCTGCCTAATTGTCATTGGTTTGACTTGTTCTTTTTTGTATATTTTCAGATGCAGATGAAAAGGGGGACTGGTGTCCTCTGTCACCAAAGCAAGCTGATGTATGCCGTCAACAGTAAAGTTTTTACCTAAATTGCACTAATTGTCAGTTTTTATGTAACTATTTTCACACGTACGTTCTTTTTCCTAAGTCTTATAATTGTTTAAAATAAAGCAGTTTTTTTGTGTATACTCAATCTGCTATTTTTGGATTTACATAAAAAACACAAATCATGTGACAGCAGGTGGTGGACATGCCCTATTTTAATGTTTGACAATGTTTATATTTAGAAAATGAAATGCTCCTGAATGGTCACTGCCACACTGTGCATATGCTTTGTTGTGGCCCAACCTTAGTCATGGTCACATACATGCAAAATGCCCAGATGCTTTGCATTTGGCAATGGAATGTGTCTCAGGGCGACTCAGGGTTTATCTTGGATTGTATTAAGGGTTAGGCAAATATTAACTATTGGGTGGTGCAATTAGCACCTACTCTAAATATGTTGCCAACCCTTTATAGCAATGTGCATCTTCCAAGCACATATGTTGTTGTGAGCACTTCCTGGTTGAGCATTGCATCTTTTTGGAAGCAGAATGAATTATTGATCTTCATCACAATCCTGAAATAGCTTTTTACTGTTTACTTTAATGTAGATTTAATAACAAATGCATGTTTAATAAAAACTATTGACATGTTTTTCCCAGATCTCTACTGTACACAAACATTGGTCCCCATTTAAATAACATACAACTTATAGTCTTTACAATGCATTGTAGGGTTACCTTATTGTACCTTAGTCTATGTCATGCTCCTGCTGGCCCCATATTCACCTACATATATATACTGCGTGCACAATTATTTTATTGTTGAACAAACACAATGCTCTCAGGCAATCCAAAATAAAATTGACACTCAAACCTAAATGTTTAACAAAGGAAAAGTGAGTTTTGATCTTTCTCAGGGGAATAAATAGTAATTCACAATTTTTTTCAAAAATTGCAAAAATTGATGTGTGGAATTATTAGGCAACTAATTAAAAACATAAAATATTGCAAAAAGTTTCTTAAACTGTTCATGTTCAACTTTTTGCTGAAGCGGCAACCACAGCTTCCCAAATGCAGGTCAAAGTGGTGTATTGACTGTAAATCTCATGTTTGAGAAAGGCCCACAAATTCTCAATAAGATTTAGGCCAGGAGAGGGAGGGGGATAGGTAATTATTCGGGCATCTTTGTGGCCCTTGCTGGCTAGCCAAGCAGTGGAGTACTTTGATGCATGTGATGGAGCATTGTCCTGAAAGATGATCATGGCCTTCTTGAATGCTGGCGGACTTCCTATACCACTGTTTGAAGAAAGTGTCTTCTAGAATCTGTCAGTAGGTTTGGGAGTTGAGTTTCAGTCCATCTTCATACCAGTACCCCTCCTCCACCTGGTTAGCGCCTGACTGAAGTGGTGCCATGTGTCCATTAGTGATCCAGCTGCAGGCAGTTCATCTGGTCCATCAAGAGTCTCTTGTTTCATCTGTCTATAAAACCTTTGAAATATTTGTCTTCAGGTATTTCTTTGCCCATTCTATAAAGTACATTTCAAATCTTAATCAGTGGTGGTCATGTTTCAGCCTTCTTTACCTTGGCCATGTCCCTGAGTTCTTAATACGTTGTACTTCTTGACACTCCAGGTAGGTTTCTGTTTTGGAATATGATGGCACTGAAGGATAATTGTTTTGTCATTTTCACATTTGTTACTTCTCAAGTCTTTAGCATTAAATTTGCACCTTTTCCATGTGTTTTTTGCACCCCAGCCGATTATTCACAACAAATCTTTGTTTTTCCTGTGGCCACGCCTCAATAATTTAGGTATTTCAAGAGTGTTGCATCTGTCTGAAAAACATAAAAATTCCTTTGAATCTCTGTTTTGGCCCATTTTACCTGAAGACATGAAACTGCCTAATAATTCTCATCCTTCCCCCGATCAAGAATATGCCATTCGTAGTCATGGCATATCCAATTTTGAAGCTATTGAAATAAAGAAGATACATCACATTTAGAAACTTCAGATATTTAAAAAAATGTGGGTGTGCATTGTTCCTCACTCTCCCCTGATCAAGAATATGCATGTTATACAATCATGGCATACAGTATCTACTGTTGGAGTTATTGAAATTAATTAGTTCTGTCAAACTTTGAAACTTTAGATTTTGAAACCGTAAAGGGTGTGCATTGTTCCTCATCCTCCCATGATCAAGAATATTCCATGTGTACAGTCATGGCATATCACCGTGGTAAAGAGTTTTACGTTCGATATTTGACAGATATTCAGACATTCAAAACTCAATAGCACGCAAACTATTGAAGCTACAGGCCTCGGATTAGTCTCATTATGAAAGAAAAAGGATGGACAACAATGCACGGGGATTTTTTCGATTATGACATGAGTTTCCAAATGGCAGGAGACCTTTATGACAATATTGTAGTCTGCACATAACCAACAAATGTTGCAAGGGAACGTCAACAAATTGCATTGTCAACATTTACAAATCTCAACAACTCTTTGACAACATCACCAAAAAACGTCAAATCAATGTAAAACTGTTCAGGAAGAAAGGGAAATGGGCTGCTTTTTATAGATTGCAAAACTTTTTTATGGATAATATACACTGGACAAAATTCTAAATGCAACACTTTTCTTTTTGACCCATTCATCATGAGCCTTTCTCGATGTACACAAGAGGCCAATTTCTCTCAAATATTGTTCACATATCTGTCTAAATCTGTGTTAGTGTGCACTTCTCCTTTGCCAAGATAATCCATCCACCTCACAGGTGTGGCATATAAAGATGCTGACAGCATGACTATTGCACAGGTGTGCCTTAGGCAGGCCACAATGGGCAACACTTTCTATTGCGGGCCGGCTAAAGTAGGCTTGCCTGGTAATTTCTTTCAGTATTAGTATTAATTTCATTTTCATGGAATTACATTGTCAATGCTGTGGGTTGTGGAAAATGGCAGCAACAATTGCAATTTAATAATAATAATCAATTTCCAAGTGCCTTTAAAAAATTCAAGGACACTGAACAACACATTTCAAGCAGTAATCACAGAGAAAACTACATAGGACCAGAGCTAAATTAAGACCAGGCTAATATATTAGACCCAAATATATTGTGAACCTAGCAACGCTTCTGATTAACTGTAATTCTAAATTACAATACATGTATGTATTTGTATATACCTATACATATTATAATTCCATTTCATTGTAGAACTCACTATTTTGGTAACAGCAGTCATATGCTAAGCGGAGTATGCTAGGTCACTGAATTTGGTATGCTAGCAGTGGCATAGTAATCGGAGGACAGAAAAACAAGAGGGCTACCACACATAGCCATCTGTTATTTATGTTTTTCAAATAAAATGCGTTATTTCACATATATTGTGCACAACATTAATTCTCACTTTACTGTAGCAAGCTGACTGAGCCCAAACATAAGTCTGATTAATGTAAATTTACACAACTCAAATGGTACAGTTAGGCAGGATTAGCTTTTTTGTTCATTGATTACAAACATGATAAAAAAAGTTAAAAATATGTTATCATACATTTCTACATCATTAATGATGCGTGACATTTTTTCCCAACTTTGTATCATTCATCCTTTTCTGGATCAAATCATTACTGCACAAAATACCAGCATGACTAGTGTAACATTTCTTGACTTTTCCTAACTAGTCCCAGTTAAGATGGTGGAGCTATTGAGATGTCAGTACTTTGTCCCATCTATGCTTATATCTATGGTTTCACCATTTAAGGGCAGCGACACAAAGCCTGGTCCCCCATTGACTAAAGTCTAGTTTTTGGGCCAGTGAGAAGTCTGAGATGAGGTGTATAAGTGAATGAGGTAGGTGAGGTATGACGGGACAAGGCCATGGAGGGCCATGAAGGTAAGAAGCAGCATCTTAACATGTGGAACTTGATAGGGAGCCAATGAAGGTGTGGCAGCATGGGAGTAATGTGTTCCCAGGGTTTGGTGCATGAGAGGACTTTAGCGCAGCAGAGCTTTGTGTGCCCCTTGACATTGTGCCCCTTGATTTTCCAGCATATTTTCACTCGATACGATCCTAAACATTTCTTACAATACATTCTCTAAAGTGTATAGAATGGTTTTTACCTGTGTAGGGCAATATGTATCCGATTTACAGTAAATTGCATTGGGGTCTGAAGATAAAGTGGGAAGTATTGTGTTGGTAGATTTGGTTCCCCATGATTAGTCGTACTTTACACGCTCTCATGAACATTTCATACAGTGCTTTCACTGTGGCACATACAGCTGTGCTCAAAAGTTTGCATTCCCTTGGAGAATTGGTAACATATGTACCTTGTGTGAAAATGAACTGACCCCTGTTTAAAATACTGCATACCGTCAGTTCTTAATACTGTGTATTGCCCACTTTAGCATCAATGACAGCATGCAGTCTTTTGTAATAGTTGACTATGAGGCCCCAAATTCTTGCAGATTGTATAGCTGCAAATTCATCTAGGAAAAATGCTTCCAGGTCATGCAAAGTCTTTGTATGAACCACACATTTGAGATCTCCCCAGTGGCTTGATGATGTTAAGGTCAGGAATTTCCAGAACCTTCACATTTTTCTGCTGTAACCACTGGATGGTCAACTTGGCCTTATGCTTTGCATTGTCGTGCTGGGAAGTCCACAAACTTATGAGCACGACTGTACAATAGTTTTTGAGCTATGAGGCAATATGCCTTCCAAGTTCAGTCATTTGCATTGTCTGAATGTTGAGCTTGGAACATGTCTTAATACCCACTTATTTATATATGAACAAACATACATATTTTTAGAGGTAGGGTATCTTGGGGGAAAATGCCACCCTTCGAGGAAATCTGTGTTTTCTGTCTCAACAAAACATTGATTTCCTAGATTTTCACATGTACATATTGATTAGAGTCAGACAAATACATCTGGATAAAAGTACTGGGCAGAATTTCTATTTTATTGCTAGTTGGTGAAATGCCAAATCAAATTATGTAAATGTTTGAATTGGCATTTGACACTATCGGGGCAAATTTCCCCTTTCAATTGGGTAAAATGCCCCCTGTGTGTTTTTTTTGCCCCCAATTAAGATTGATTCCATATTTAGGTGTCAAAATCATTCTATCAATTCAAACTATACCATTTAAAATAATTAAATCTTGGTAGCGGTATTTGAGTTAACAAACCAATTTTAACCATTTATTGCACATTCCAATATCTTAAGGCAAAAAGATATGTAAAACATTTATTGCAATTTCAAATAACTTTTCATGACTTTTTAAATGTTTTGTTTACTGTGCCAAAGTATTAAGTTAAAATCATTTAATCAATAATATTGAGCATCAATTGGAATTGAGACTCAGTGCCACTCGATAGGTCTATTATATTTGATGTTAATATATGCTCAGTAAACAAGCTATTGAACTAAAACTACTTTAATTAGGCTATATCTTAAACCTTTGTTGTATTTCTGTATTTTTTTTAATTTTGTTATATTTTATCAATATATTCTCAGGGGTAAAATCCCCCTGGGGCATTTTGCCCCAAAAGAGAGGAGGCGTTTAGCCCCAAACACAATCACCACAAAAAAACAGGTTTGCTATAAAAAAAAGTATATATTTTTTTTGTCTGAACAAGTGGATTACACTGCCTAAGGCCTTTCTATTGACATCAAAAATCAGTTCATCGTTCAAAATTCATCACGTCACATGACCATTTTTTTTAATGATAAAGAAAAGATAAACTTATGTCCAAATTGTGTACCGTTTATAGATTTTAAATTATTAAAAATATCAAAACTAAGTTTTATTTAGTTTGACATTAAGGTTTGAGTATCAATGACATTTTGGATTGATATAAAGCATTAAGATCGTTCAACAATAAAATAAATCTTGAGAAATATCATTTGCCTAATTATTGTGCATGCAGTGTACAAAGCGATACAAAGCAGAGGCCAATAGAAATCACAAAAATAAACTACCTCTGTTGCCAGGAAGAAATGTATCAGCTTTGCAGACAGGTTTCGCTTTGCATATCTTTCATATTTAAAAAAGAGTGATGAATGAAGACAATGACTCCAATCACTCCATTGCTGGTTCATTTTTTTAGAAAACAATAAAAATATAAAAGG
The DNA here is from genome assembly GCA_016801105.1 of Esox niger. Taxonomy (NCBI): domain Eukaryota; kingdom Metazoa; phylum Chordata; class Actinopteri; order Esociformes; family Esocidae; genus Esox; species Esox niger. Next base: position 14,690 of record JACXGJ010005285.1, read on the forward strand.
GTCAAGTAATGCAATTAATGGCATAAGAGTGGATATACAGTTCTGGAAAAAATTGAGACCACTGTCTTTGTGTGTCTTCTTGGGTGGCTCTGCTTATACAGTCCAGCAAAAATGACTAAACGGTACCTTGTCTCTCCTCTGGTCTGTCCAGAAGATGGCATCATCACACAGAAATGCCTTTTTTGGTTTGCGCTTCACACTCCTTTAAACCACTTGTGTTCAATGAAGTAAAATGATGACTTGTTTTTAGCAATACCAATTAGAATCTGCAACTTTGATCTGTGCATTCAACTGTCTATGGCTCTGCTTCTATGATTCATATTGTGACCCTCTGTCTGTTATCTGTAGTTCCCTTACCATGGGATGGCACATTGATTGAGAATATCAAGACTTTACAATGAAATACAAAACCTTCCTCAAATCTTGGCCCATGTTTTTTCTTTAATCATTGCCTTTATTTTATGTCATTTATACTCATTCCATTCACACAGTTACACAATCATACATTGCTGGCACAGTCACACATTTTCAAGATAGGTTACAAAAGTCTCAAGAAACATACATCTATAGCTTTTTACATAATGTGTTACAGTAGAATTCATTATCCAGGGAAGAAGGTATTTCCCTTATTTAATTATTCACGGACAGTCACAGACAGTCATTAAAGTTTAATGGATCAGGATTGGTATGCAGTGCTGGTGGTGGAGCGAGTTAAGCATGCATGGTCAGTTTAGGAAACAAACAAAAGCCTGGTTGCCTTTGACATAGCATGTTGTGTCTGGAGTGAGTAGTTAGTTAAAGAAAGGAACTGTCTAATTATATTTTTGGTCTTTGAACCCAGAAACTATGCGTGGGTGGATATGTTAACCAGATGTATTTGATTAGTTATATATGGCACTCTGAGAGTTAGCTTCTCTCACAAAGATATCCAGAAGAAAAACAAGGAAATCCTTATTAAATTATTTGAATTGTATTTGAGGAAGGCAATCAGAAAATATTTAAAGGCAAAATTTACACTGATTATCTGCTTCTAATTGTTGTCAGATTTAGAGATTTAAATGACCAGTGATTAAATAATATTTTCTTGGTTTTTAGAAAAATATTATATCACTTTGATACATTTTCATGCCTTTCATGCATAGATCCTCAGAAATACCCATAACTGGGTCATGTAAGATTTGCTCTACAACATAAATAGGAGCATCTACACCAGAGAGGAAATTGAAACTTTGAGTGTATGTGGCTTTACAACGTATAATAAATACACAACAGCAGCTTACTGTAATACTTTGCTGATAAAGATTAGAGTATAAAATATTTGAATATCCTAAATATGAATCCTAGATTATTTGTTTTCATTGGAGATTACAAATATTTTACAAATGAAATCCAGTGCTAAAATTGCTGTGATAAATCCTACAGGGATGGGAAAGGAATAAAATAAATATCTTGGCATTCTTAATAAAAATATTTTCAGTCTTGTTCAAGGCAATTTCCAAATTTTATTTGAAACACAAAGGAATTTAACATTTAGCAACAAAAATGTAAGAATGTAGAATGTTACAACCTACATAGTGATCTAATTTATTGCTGGGTAGTATCAAGAACTAATTGAACAAAAGTCTTGCCACCAAAAATTGAGAGCATGCATTCAATAATATAAAATGTTAATGAAAATATACTTATTGCTATAAAAAAAACAATATTACTTTGGCCTAATAACATAGAAAATTATAAAGGGATCATTCAGATCTGAGACATGTCAACTTCAAACACTTTCAAATACATTATTTTAATAACACATCCAAGGACATCATGCAAAAGTGTGTGCAAAATACGCATTACCATTTAAGAATAATTCCTTTTAGAGGCTTTCCCAGTAACAAAATCCATTTACATCCAAAGTTTGAATGCATACATGATCATTTTGTTATACAGGGAATGCATTCACTGTATTACTGTGGAGTAAACTGAAGAGGGGACTCAGGACTCAAGGATCCATTTTAGAATAAGGCTGTAACATAACAAAATATGTCAATTGAAGGTGTCCAAATACTTTCCATATGTATTGTAAATTTAAAGCACACCCTATTCCATTAATAATGTATCACTTTTGACGTGTGTAATTTCCCCTCTGTGAACCATGGATTTTAATTTCCTATGTGCAGAACTCTCTTTGGTAGAAATGCAAGAAAAAATCCATGGCTTAAAAAGTGGCAAGAACCCTGGTCTGAAAGGTTTTCCCTGTGAATTTTCTAAGAAATGCAGTCACCTAAATGGTTTGCACAGTCTGATGGTGAGGCAATAATTACAGTTTTTCATAGAATAGGGAGGGTACAAAAGAGGTTGGGTCATATAGGCATCTTTCTTTCATTAACACAAAATGTCTTACTTGTCCACCTCAATCAGACTGGCTTAATACCTAATTGTTTTTCACAACAAATTTTTCAATGTATGCCCTTCTCTGTGAGTTGTGAAAAAGTCTCTGATCAAGTGTAATGGCCCTACCTATGTGGTCCTATAGACGTGACATTTTGGGATCTCCAACCAATCAATGTCATCTTGATTTAGCCTCCAAATAAGGATGTGTGGTTTCTACCCTGCTTTTCATTCAGGCTGTAAAAACTTTCACTCAAGCTATAAGATCAAACGTAGAAATACCAGGCTATAGTATATTGTATTAGACACTTTAAAAATCTGTATCTATAGGTAGATAATCTCTTCTACATAACTGAACCCATTACATATAGTATAACAATCATACTTGATTTGGTCAATTCGTCAAACTCAAAACAAACCATAATTGGTTTATCTTTTCCAGAATATCAGGATAGGTAAAGTGTGTGTAAATCAAAGATGTTTGGCGACTGACTCTCCAATTGGGCTGCAACAAAGATGACAGCAGACAGTAAAATAAAAAATCAGCCTGTATCAGATTTTCCTTAGGAGGCCCTGGTTTTGACAAAATATATGCTTCAATTATGAGAGAATTGAGCACTTACCAAAGAACAAGTATTTTGGATATGAATAATACGTTTTGTCTGTGTTTGGTTTGTGTTTTCAAAATTGAAATGGACAACTACACTAATAAGACCAAAGTAAACAATGTTTTTTCCCCTTCAACGCAACTACTTTTCCCTGAGTGTGTAGGTAGATATGGAAGAAGACAATCGGAGAGGTAGGCAGGGTTGATATTGTTTAGGGCTTTTTATGTAAGTAGGGGGATCTTGTAGTCAATGAGTTTGGACATAGGAAGCCAGTGTAGCTCACAAGGGATTGGGGTGTTGTTCTGCCAGGACTTGGTGTAGGTGAGTAGTTTAGCAAAGTTTTGAACCATTTGGAGCTCATGGATTGATGTAGATTTGATACCGGAGAGTAGGGAGTTGCAGAGGTCAAGACGGGAAGATATGAGCACATGTATTAGGTTTCAGTAGCAGGACAGGAGAGGGAAGGTCTGAGTTTGGCCATGTTGCAGAGATGGAGGAATGAAGATCTTACAGTCTGTTTAATGTGCTGATCAAAGGAGAGTGTAGCGTCCTGAATGACGTAAGCGTACGTGCGGGAAGGGATGGAGAAACAATGGTGTCCTTTTGGTGTTGGAGTTCTGTTTTATCACTGTTTAGTTTGAGGACGTTTTCCTTCATCAATGATTTTACTGCAGTCAGGCAGGATTCAATATGGGTCAGAGGTGGGTTGGTGAGAGATTTGGTGGCTAGATATATTTATGTATCATCAGCATAGCAGTGGAAATTAATGTTGCTGTTATGGAGGATTTGACCTGGGGGAAGGATGCAGATGATGCAGAGTAGGGACCAAGTATCAAGCCCTGGGGGGCACCTTGAATAACTGTGGCTGAGTCTGAGTTTAGGCCTTTGATTGAAATGTGATGGGTTTGGACAGTGAGATAGGAGTTCAGCCAGGCGAGTGCAGTTCCCGCAATGCCCAGTGTAGTCATTCATACTGAATGTATACACACACATTTCCTAATCAAGGTGACACCATTCTAATTAGCATGAAAGACAACAATGGGTAAAGACAGAAAGGATATTACCCAGCCTGGCTTTTTGCCGGACAGCATAAGTGGAGCTGGCCAAGAAGAGTGAATGTCTTACTGAGTGAGCGTGTGAGTGACTGAGTACCCCTTTATAAATAATGCAGTGATTAGAGACATGGACTCCCACACAGGGGACCAATGTTTGAGCCTCGCCGCAGTTAAAGCAAATTATGCATTAGGATTCTTTCAGCCTAATTCTTCGCTTCCACAACCTTCAGAAGCTATGTTATAGTAAGCCTAAAATAAATGTGTTTACGGTTATATTCTGACTATTTCTGGTGAATTTCCATAGTATGCCTCCGTGCATGCTTTTTGGGGTAATATACAGTAGACCATAACCCCTTGTAGAGCACAGTAAAAGCGGGGGGTTCCACGATTATCTCGTCTCTTCACTTGACAAAAAAGTCAGTTATCGTCACTTACATTGATCGTTATTTTATCAATGTCATTCACAATGCATAACAAAACGATCTAATGTCGAGATGCTATACCGCCACTTGGCATATGTATAGCTTTGTGGCTTAATGGTTAAAGACACAGCCTCTCACGTCAGAGACTCAAGTTTGAAACCAGTGAGGGCAACAACATTTATCCCTTCTAATCGCGGGCTGGCCCAAGTAGGCTTGCCTGGTTCCTTTTCTTTGGTAGCAGGACAATAACACTTGTTTTTCATAGCAGTGATGAGTACACCAACATCTACCCTCACCCAATGAGTGTTTACCTCTAGGTAAATGTAAAACAAGAGCACTCCCTCTGGGTACCCGTTTTACTGTAATTTCAGATTACCAGTCAATGCTGGCACATCCGTTTCTGGGGATGTCTTTAGAAACAGTTGTTATTCTGTGATTGCATCCTGTGCCATTAGATCCTCCATCAAGTTATTCTCTTGATAATGGTAATACTGTTTAGTTAAACAATGTGTTTATTGTTTGTTTCGTGTTATGGAGCAGCACAAAAACCTATGGCTTTTTCTAAACATATGCCGCCTTCAACACTGCAGTCTCAGCCTAAACAACTGGTCAGATTATTGGTTTTACCTTAACGAGCCTAACCAACCTGTTTCATGCATGGCACGGTCTATTCTGACAAACTCCCAAAACCCCTAATTTGGTGAATTTCAGACTCTTCCCTCAGCACGCAGATACCAGATGCCTCAGATTACACCAAATAGGTTCAAATGTTAATTTATACCTTCTTCAAAAACATTTCTTAATAGGCCATTGTGATGTTTAGCTACTTTGCTTGTCAATTGTCTATTGTTGTTGGGGTTTTGTGTTTTTGTATCCAGACTTGTATATTTATGTGTATTCTATTTAACTGTGTGTTGCAAAAAAAAAAATCTCAGAGGGGATAATAAAGACTCTACTCTCCACCACATCCCACTGCACAGTCGGCAATCTCTTACCTGCCTCTTGCCCCTATGCAACTATGCAGCCTGACTCCCTACCTATGACCTAGATGTTAGCTTCAGGAACTGCTCAGCACAGCAGAAGATCTGGATGAAGACTGTGTTAGAAGCCATGGGGCTATGGCCAGGATCCAGACTGGTACTAGTTAGCGCACACACACACAAAGGCTTGTTTTATGTATTGTAGCTATTCTACAAATGATATATGCATTCTTGATTTAGGCCGTTCTTGTTGGAAATAAAATTGGTTTGTTTTTTTCTCCCTTTTTACATATTGTTAAGTTCATTTGCCTATTATTGATATCTTGCAGATATTCTATTTATAAATACATTTTTAAGCATGTCATTGTAGTACATATCTTGTACATAGACAGTTGATCAAAATGGTTTTTCTTGTATATATTCAGCTGATCAAAATGGTTTTTGCACATTAAAATGCTCTTTCGTATGTAAATAAACATTTTTATTTTTCCATTGTTGATATTTTGTACATTTCCAGTTGATCAAAATCATTATTGCATTTTAATATGCTCTGATTTGCTTAAATATCTTTTGGAAATTATAATTAACGTTTATCATACTGTTGCAATGTCAAATTTCTTTAATTAAACATGAACAATTTAAGCAAAGATTCAGATTTGTATATCGCATGAACCCACTGAACATGATATACGTGTGAGAAAGTTGGCAACGCTAAAACCTCTCATTAGATGGATTCCTACTCCTGTCATGAAGACAATATACTGTAAAAATCACAATTTGTCATAAAAGTTATTATCTCTGCGCATTCAGGATCAATTCCACATAAACTTAGTATTTCCAGCTTTTGGTCAACCGACCATCAGTGTATACAAGCTTGTGAAGGTTTTTGTTAATGTTTTTATATATAAACAGCCCTTTATTTAACATACATGTTCACACAACACAATCTCAAAGCATACTTTTAGAAAGGTAGTGAAAGTACGAAAGTTAAGTTAATTATGATTGCATTTTTATTATAATGATTCATAACTTGACCTATATAGATCATTCTCAGAATTAGTTCACTTGAACTATGGATTGAGGTAGGTTTTGAAATTATGTTCATAAAAGCGGTCATTACAGAATATTTTTTAAGTGACAGATAGGGGTTACTTCAAATTATCCTCTGCACCTACTGTCGGCTGTCCCACGTGGAAAGAAAGGATGTTTTGCTTTTGCAGGATTCGAACCGGAGTCTTCTGCGTGACAGGCTGTATCTAAGCTATAAGTATGCGAAGTGTTCATTAAAACCAATTGGCCGAAACTCCACGGTTCTCGAAATTAGTTCCTTACATTAGCTAACATCCAAACCAACAACAGGCGTAACAGGGTTGATGCACTACATTCAACGCATTAAATTGGAAAGAAATTACGTTAAGAACCGTTTGGGACATACTATCTCATCATAAAATTGCGTCTCGATATTAGATCATGTTTGTTATCCAATAACATCACGCCAAGCATGAATATTTAGCGAGACACAAACTGAATAACGTTTCTTAGTTCCACCACAAATAGCATCTTTGAACTGTATGGCCTCTGCCACTGAACGTTTTAACAGCTTATTAGCTGTTAGCTAGTAATAACAGTTTATTAGCCTGCAAGTATCTACTTACTACTTGTAAAAGTCATAAGAATTGAATAATTGCTAGCGAGAATGAAGGTGAGCTTTACACTGCCATAGCTATTTGATTTCATGGCACAACGTTTGTGTTTCTTTCATTCGTGAATGACATTGATACATCAATCAATACAAGTGATGAGAACTGACTTTTTTGTCAAATGAAAAGAGAGAATCGTGGAAACCCATCCTTTTACTGCGCAAGGGTTTGTGGTTGCCACAAAAAGCACGCACACACTTGAATTTCCAAGCAGAAAAACTCGTAAACAGTCACTCACTCACTCAAACATTCGCTCTTCTCGGCAAAAACAATGCAATTATGAAAAATGTCACCTGCCAACAATGATATTGAAAAGTTTAATTATGCGAAAGATTGCATAGTAATGTGGCATTTATTTATTTTGGTTCTCCATTGCTTCTGGTTTTGTTTAGGCATGCCGTCGCTCACGCCAATAATCACCAACCACAAAGTCATTGAGAAAAGACGTTTACCTAAAATAGTGCACTACGTTTTGTATTCCATCTATTTAAAAAAAGCTAAGGTATGCGTTATGTCCAGGAGAGGGCATCTGGGAAACACGTGACATTTTGCCAGCGCTGTAGAATAGTAATTCTTGGTAGGACCAGTAGCGGCTAGACTACAGAGTGAGTTACTGTAGGCGAAACACGTAGGCTAAACGTTGCTTTTAGTCTGCTTTTCTCCAACATCACCGGCGCTTGCTGTCTGGAATAATGTTTTGGACGCTCGGAATACTGGTAAATGTTGTCATCATCATCATTTTATGATGCCATTTGCTTTGCATTCCATCCACTGCTAAAAGACTAACTTTGGAATGTTTTGTGTTTCTTGTCATGTGAGAATTTGCGTTATGGGCGCCTTTTCATTGCATACATTATTGGAGTCGGGGTATGCAACTGAAATAAGAATACGAGCACTACATAAGGCTACGAAATAGGCCACTTAAAAGACTTCGGAGCACAGCGGCAGGTGTGCACAGTGCAGTGCCTTTGGCTGCAGAACAAAGTTGCTGCACTGGCTTCGTTGCGCGGGCTAGTTGAGTGGCTTTGGTTAGGCAATTTCGCATCCAAATGAGGACTGCTTGTGACATACGGACTTGGAAGTCAAGCATCTGGGGACTCTAACCTGTGAAAAGCCGACGCCACGCAAACATGGGTATGTTGAAGACCATACGAACGTTCCATTTCCCCGTACAACCAGCTCATGTAGGGTAAGGCAAGATAACAGCTAAACCCCGAACGAATCACGACATTGATCACACTACATTAGGAGAAAACCCTGTTGTGTATTTCCTATGCCATTTGAATATATTTAAATGCCTTTAGTTTTGTTTACAAAATACTGATGCCACACAAACCTTTAACAAAAACCCTATTAATATAGATCTGCCGCATGCCAATGCAAATGCATCTCATCGGCTAGTAGCCTTTATGAAATTAGCATACCAGGCAGTAAGATGTAAACTCGGCTATATGCATCTAAATGTTTTGCTATCAAGGTATTGCTTTGACAACTTCAAGCCTTTCTCAAGATGATAACCAAAGCTTAACTCCATTAGCTGTAGAGTATTAGCTTTGGCCAGTCGACTTAAAACAGATTTTATATGGTCACTTTAATCAACAGGTTTTCGGTCCTAGGCCTGACAGTCTATTCTTTCTACCAATCCTGTTTAAGTTTAACGTTTATTCAGATCCGCATTAGCAGCATTTGATGTGATGCTGTCTTCACACAGTTCTTAAATGTAATTAAGTAGCCCTATAGGGGCGGCAGAGTTCAGCCAGTGGGCCGAAATGTTGCTGTTAAAAATCTCTGAGCCGAAATCTGTCGATGCCCTTGAGCAAGGTATTTTCCCCTTTTTGCTCCTGTAAGTCCCTCTGATAACAGTATATAATACATCATTTAAATGTCAATTTGAATGCCTATAGAGAGGAATTAGAGCCCAAGATATCAGAGTGGATTTGAATTGCTTTGATTCGGTATCATAAAATATATATAGCCTATCCAGCTACTGAGTAGTCCGTAGTTCTTTGGAGTTACAAATACACTGTTGGCAATCCCACAACTAAGCTGTCCAATTGTCTGTTTCTGATTGTCTACCTCACTTTACCATCACATAGTAGTCCACTACACTAAATTAATGCTATTTAAGTATTATGTGTACCTGGATGTGACAATTTATAATAAATTGTATGCCAATTTAGAATACATGTGGGATTGTGCTTGAGCTCAAGGACGTCCCACTAACAGTTTGTTTGACATATCTTTGAATGTACTACTGCTTATTATAAAATAACATTATTAAATTATTACAATATTTTTTATAGCTGCTATATCACCCATTACATCACCCATAAGAATGTAATATCATGAATTTAATTTCTTATAATCGGAACTGGCACACTAGCACTTAAACTGTTGCAGAATACAACTCTCTGATTGAGGTTTTTTGTTTTGTCTGGTTGTACCACAACCCTATCCACTATTCAGTGTTTCCTCAACGTGTGACTGTGGAGGGGCACCTTACATTGATTTATTCTCATTTCAACTGTTAATTTTAGTTTTTAGTTATAATTTAGGTTCTCCAAGTAGAATGGACAATAGCATGCTAATCCACAAAAAAGTGGAGAAAGCTGGTTCATGGAAAAAGTTCTTAAATAAATAATATTCCCCCTCCCACTTCATTGACAGTGTCAACACCTTTTTTCTCTTTATGCTAATTTGAATAGATGGACTTACATTATGTTTGCTGTAAAACATAGTGTACAGAATGTATGTTTAGTGTCCCAATCTCTTCCCTTCGTGTCTACAGGATCCCGGATGCAACACAGATGTCTCATGATCCCATTGTTGGTGCATGGCTGGCTGATAGCATCTCCAATCAGTATCAGTGAGCGCCCTTGTCCTCAAAGCTGTAGATGTGATGGAAAAATTGTATACTGTGAATCCAATGCCTTCCAGGATGTGCCAAATAATGTGTCTGTGAGATGCCAGGGTCTTTCTCTGCGCTACAACAGCTTAGTGAATCTCAGAGCTAGTCAGTTCTCCAGCCTTAGCCAACTTGTTTGGCTATATCTTGACCACAACTACATCAACTCAGTGGACAGCCAGGCTTTCCATGGAGTACCAAGGCTCAAGGAGCTGATACTCAGCTCTAACAAGATCACACAGCTACAAAACAACACTTTCTCTTCTGTCCCTAACTTACGAAATCTTGACCTATCTTACAACAAGCTAAAGGCCCTCCAGCCCAGTCTGTTCCAAGGCTTGCGGAAGTTGCTTAGTCTCCACTTGCGATCCAACTCCCTGAAAAATGTGCCTATGAGGGTTTTTCAGGATTTGCGCAATTTGGAGTTTCTCGATCTTGGTTACAATCGATTGCGAAGTCTTACTCGAAATGCTTTTGCTGGGCTGCTCAAGCTGATCGAGCTTCATTTGGAACACAATCAATTTTCCAAGATCAACTTCTCACACTTTCCCCGTCTAACCAACCTGCGGGCATTCTATTTGCAATGGAATCGAATTACGTCAATTAGCCAAGGTATTAGCTGGAAGTGGACATCCTTGCAAAAGTTGGACCTGTCTGGAAATGAACTGCAAGTAATGGATGCCAGTACGTACCAATGTCTCCCCAACCTACAGACTCTGAACTTGGACTCCAACAAGCTTAGCAACATATCCCAGGAGACAGTTGCTTCCTGGACCTCCCTCACCAGCATCAGCCTAGCAGGTAATGTTTGGCACTGTAGCCCAAGCATCTGCCCCCTAGTGGCCTGGCTGAGGAACTTCAATGGGAATATGGAGACCACTATGATTTGTGCTGGGCCTAAGAAGGCCCAGGGAGTGACAGTGATTGATGCCGTGGAGACATTTAGTATTTGTAAGGTCACTCCCACAACTCTTGTGGTCTCGACCTTAGCCTCTCTCAACATTGGATCTCAGCCGGAGCTCCTGCCTTTTCCCACTTTGTCAAGGGTTGAGCAGGAGTTGACCCGCAGTTGTACAGCCATTCCATGCCCTTCAGTCCCCCCTACCAGTCCAGAGCAGAACTTTGAGTATGTGTCCTTCCATAAGATTATTGCTGGCTGTATTGCACTTTCCCTGTCAGTGGCTATAATTCTACTGGTTATTTACGTGTCCTGGAAGCGTTACCCCAGTAGCATTAAGCAGCTACAGCAGCGCTCTGTGGTCAAAAAGCGTCAGAAAAAGGTGCAGCAAACAGAATGCACTGTCAGCTCATCTTTGCAGGAGTATTATGTGAACTACAAACCTACAAACGCAGAAACTATGGACATGCTGGTTAATGGTACTGGTACCTACACATACACCATCTCGGGTTCCAGAGAGTGTGAGGTATGATCCGCCTGCCTCCATATATACACTATCGGGCATGTGAGGTACATTTTTCATTGATTACATTATTTCCCCCTCTTGTTGGGCAGGAGATATGAGTTCATGATAACTTGAATCCAAAGATTCCAGGCTAGGTCAGATTCATTTGTAATCCCAGCTCATCTTGTAAAGAGCAGTATTCCTCTTTCATAAAATGTAAGAATCAAAAGTCATTGAGAGAGAGTGAAGCTCAAGCTCATCTCTTACAATGGACAAGACACAACAGAATTATACCTTAATCAAAAAAGTGATACATGCCTGATCATGTCACTGCAGTGAGTCTTTTCCTATGATGTGTTAGTTACAAAGCATTGCTTGCCGGTGGCATTGTTTGTGGTTAAATACCATCTTGTGGTTAAATAAGTGAATCTTAATCGTTGGCTCCTTTGTTTTTATATGCATTGCATTCAAAGAATGTACATTCCTCATGTGTGATATTTTAAACTAAATGTCACTTTTGTCTTTTTTTACTCTTTCTTACTCAGTGTTTGATTTAATTTCATCTGCTTTCCTACAGTAAAAGGAAGCTCAGTTATATTACAACAAAATAAAAATCTGCTTTGGTGATCTGTGACTGAGTGGTTTTGAACTGAGTCACAGAGGAATGTACACTGGTAAATGTTGAAGCAGAAAGAAGGATCCTACTTTTACCCTTTAACCAATCACCACTGTTTTAGCCAGCCACCTGTGTTTCCCCATTCTTTCAAAGCATAATTTAATAAAAAATGAATCAAATTTGTTGTCATCAGTTCACTGATTTTTTTCCCAACCAAAATAATTATTGGAAAGAAAGTATACATTGTGTGATAACACTTGACATATTTTATTTCTGGCATCCCAAATAATTTACTATTAAACCTTAAACATTAAATACAACAATAATAGAAACTGATATAATGGCCCCCCCGAATATTTTTTTTAATAATTAGGTCCATTTGGCAACATTTTAGCTTCGGTATACTGACCAACACTCAGGACCTCAACTAAAGGAAGTATGAAAGGAAGTCAGACTGAAATTAGTCAGACATAATTAGGCTTGTTCATTCTTTTCCTGATGCCATGGATCCGTCATTATGTCGTGGTGTTTGTTGGCAGATAGCAAAATAATGATTTACAGGGTGCGCTTTGACCATGGATATATAGTGCCACTTGATTTTGCACCTTTCTTTCAGACTCAGTTTTCCCTTTCCATAAAGCACATGCACATTGACGTGGTGTAAGGTTGCCATAAACCGGGATAGCTCTAATTTTGTGATGGTTGTTAGTTTTTTGCCATGGAAACAAGACACATTGCAGGTTTATACTGATACGTCCAATTGAATAAAGTTCCTGCAATTCAAAATATTAGGTTGGTTAAAAAATATGACAAACATAAAATGCATGCCACGCGTGTTGAAGCTGTTCAGGCAGCTTGTGGTGTCCCAGCACCTTACTGAGACACTATGTTGAGTTTTCCTTTAATTTGTCACACGTTTGTATAACCTATTAAGAAAATGACAACAACAATGTCCTGATACGGATGCTGGAGACCTTATCCCTCTTTTCAAATTACAAACACTGCCATAGTAAGCTGCTCTATTTCCTTCACTTCCTCATCAGCCTGAGGATCCTACAAGAGGCTAAAGAACACACATGAAGTGCATTAGGAAAGTAATCAGACCCCGTTTCTTTTTTCAGATTTTGTTACATTACAGCCTTATTCTAAGATACAGTATGTTGATTTTGTTTCCTCAATCTTCACACAATACTCCATAATATAAAAAAATACTGGCAAATGTAATAAAAAATTAAAAAACAAATATATTTACATTTGCTTTTTCTGTCCTTAAAGAACTTGTGTCAAGCAAGGACGTTATCACCCAACTGAAGGAATGTGGAACCTTACAAAGTAATCCCTAAACCCCAGTGTTGAAGTTGTCAAATCCAGACTTGTGACTCCACTCAAACATTGATGACTTGGACTCAGATTCACCTTCTACTAATGGAGATTCAGTCTTGTTTATTTGAATTTAGACTGGATTAATTAGAATATGAACAAAACACCCGTGCACGTAGCCTACATAATCTGGTCAGATGCAGAATTGATTATGTTAATATGCTGTATTACAACATGAGGGTCAAACAATCAGACCAGTAGTGTCTAAAAATGTTGAAAGTGTGTTGTTATTCCAGAGGTTTTACATTTATATGGTGAAAAGAGTGGAATAATGTTAAAAATATGTAAATACTAAAATAATTTTCTGCCCTATTTCTTGTGGTCAGAGAAGTGTTGTCCGTGCCTTCCTTCAGCACACCCATTGAGAGTGCTAGTCATGGGGGCATTGTTATGAGGCCTCATTGGGCAAGGCTCATCAGCATAATCTTGTCAAACACTTTTCTGGCACCCCAGGGAGTTTCAGAGATAAGATATTTGAATGCATTCTATATGTTAAAAGCCTTCTAACAAATCAAACTGTAAAGCCCAAATCATGCTGTTTTCTAATAATATAATAATATACATCATATAAATGGTAGATTAATGTTATGTACATCCCTTCACAGTTTTAATAGTCAGCACAATGAGCCGCTAAATTTGCAACTGGCTCAATATTACTTTACAGTTGATGAGTGCTAGATAACACAGGGATGTTTAGTTTGATAATTAGTATGACTGATGATCAAAATATTATACTATATCATATTCATGTTGTATGTTTTTAGATTAGATTAAACTTTATTAGTCATTAAACAGTACAAGTACAGCAGAACAAAATGTTTTACGTGATGTTGTATGTGATATGTTTAGCTTTAATATAAGGACCTTTGCTGTTGTAAGGACAAACATTCAACAGATGTCAGGCAGGCAGGTGTAAATGACTGATTTATAACACAGCGACGGTGATGATTATTATAAATTTAGCCTACAATACTTATATTTACAAAGTTACTGTAGACATCATAATCTCTGTATTTAAAAAATTCAAAAAGAAAATTCCTTCCAACTGGCAGAACTGGAGAATGAAAATGAGAAAGTTTCAATGTGGTGGTCCATGAACAGTAGGCAATAACTTCAAGTGGGGTGGGGAGTGTTTCTTTGAAGGGAAGCCCTCTGACAAAATATAAAGGATAAAAGTTATAGGATTCTTAAGCAAAGAACAAAAATGTGCATAAAATCTCTATATGAACAGTTAGGTTAATCTAATATAAAACACATTTGAAACAAATAAGTTCCTGATTAGTGGGTTGCAATGGAAAAATCGAATTGGTTTTGAGGTCCAGAGTTGAGTTTAAAGGGACTAGACCCTAGAGGCTTTGGTCATGAGGCAGTTTTTTTAACTTCACAGTACCTTTACAATCAGAGACCCCTTTCTGGTAATATTATTACATTATATAAATATACTAGTCATGAGTCTGCACTGCTTATGAGTTCTTATCCAAAGGGATTTCACAGCAAGTGCCGTACACACACACACACACACACGTATGTATACACACACACACACACAAACTGCCCTAGGCAACCTACTCTAATCTTCCAAATGTAAATGAAAATCAGTGGCTGGGCTCAATGTGGATTTAAGCATTGACATGTTCCCACAGTAAGCATTCTAAAGACTTGAAGCATAAAAAATATCTAATTGAAATTACATCTTTATATAATCTATTTTAATGACGAACAATTGACCTGTGGACGTCTGGATTTATAGGATGAAATGTTAATCTCTAAATCCAATAAAAGGACTTGAATTTGCAGATTAAATGGGCTGAATGAGGACAGTTCCATAAGAAGAGTACGCACACATTTGCTCGGATCAACACCTGATTTACAGGAGAATACTCAAGATGCTTCACTGAATTATAGCATTGTTTGTTGCAATAAATCAATGTTTTTAATAATAGATGGCTTTCAGTGTAACATATATTCCTATAAATAATCTTAAGTAAAATTCCAGGCTGTGGACACAGATGTCTCTCTCCATTTTTAATCTCAAAGCTAACACTTGAAAAGGCAGATTAATGCATGCATTTAAATGCTTTCTGAATCCATTTTCATAAATCCCAGATTTAGTGTTAGAAATACAAATGAATGATGGTAAACAGTCCCTTTGCTATGCTTGAATTCAGTTTTTGCTATCTGCTAAGGTCAACAGAAACATTCTCTTCAAGATGATAAATAGCTTTATAATTAGACAATTTACTTTATCCAATTTGACAAGGAGCTAAACCTGAGAATTTAAACTTAAAAAAATGGTTGATCAGATCTTAGACAAATTATATAGGCAACATTTTGCTCCCTCCAACACAATCGTCTAAACTAGTAATGGGATGTTCACTAGTTGCTTTGTTAATAATGCGAACATATTCTACCTTTTTAACACTTGTTCAGTAAAAACAACATCTTTCAATATTTTCATACATTTGTGTCAGTAATGGAGAAACAATAATAGAGCCCCCCGACTGCCCTACTAGCAAGTGATAAATTGCACATTGTTCTAACGATATTTGCGTTGATCAAATTTACATTCTGACCAACTAGTGGAGGTTCCCACCGCCATATTCAACCTCTCCCTGTCTCTGTCTATAGTCCCCTCCTGCTTCAAACAGACCACTATCGTCCCTGTACATTAGAAACCTTCCATCACCTGCCTGAATGAAGTGTTTTGAGCGCCTGGTCTGAACTCACATCTGCTCCGCCCTTCCTGACACCTTGGACCCCTTTCCATTTGCATACCACCCCAATAGATCTACGGATGATGCTATCGCCCTGACGACACACACCGCCCTCTCCCACCTGTAACAAGGCAACACATAAGTGAAGATGCTGTTTATGCTTTGAAAGCTCTGCATTCAACACTATTGTGCGCGCCAAATTTGTTCCTAAGCTCAGGACCCTGGGACTTACAGTCGTATGAAAATGTTTGGGTGGGAGAGGGTGGTGACAATTTCCATGATTTTCATTTATAAATAATTCTGTGTTTGGATCAGCAATTTCATTTTGATCTATCAAATAACTGATGGACACAGAAATATTTCAGTAGTTTTTTCAGTAGTGAAATTAGGTTTATTGGATTAACAGAAAATGTGCAATATGCATCAAAATGAAATTAGACAGTTGTATACATTTGGGCACCCCAACAGAAAAATCACATCAATATTTAGTAGAGCCTCCTATTGCTAAAATAACAGCCTCTAGGCACTTCCTATAGCCTCTCATGAGTGTCTGGATTCTGGATGAACTAAGTTTGAACCATTCCTTCTTACAAAACATCTGCAGTTCAGTTAGGTTTGATGGTTGCCAAGCATGGACAGTCCGCTTCAAATCATCCCACAGATTCTCAATGATATTCCTGTCTGGGTAGATTTTGAGCAGTGTTTTGGGTCGTTGTCTGGTTGAAAAATCCAGCTCTGGCATAACTTCAACTTTGTGACTGATTCTTCAACATTATTCCCAAGAATATGCTGATATTGCGATTAATCCATGCGACCCTCAACTTTAACAAGATTCCTAGTACAGGCACTGGCCACACAGCCCACAGCATGATGGAACCTCCACCAAATTCTACTGTGGATAGCAAGTGATTTTCTTGGAATGCTGTGTTCTTTTGCCACCATGCATAACGCCCCTTGTTATGACCAAATAACTCAATTGTCTTTTCATCAGTCCACAGCACCTTATACCAAAATGAAGCTGGCTTGTCCAAATGTGCGTTTGCATACCTCAAGCCACTCTGTTTGTGGCTTGTGTGCAGAAAAGGCTTCTTCCGCTTCACTCTCCCGCACAGCTTCTCCTTGTGCCAAGCGCTGAATTGTTGAACGATGCACAGTGACACAATCTGCAGCAAGATAATGTTGTAGCTCTTTGGAAGTGGTCTGTGGTCTGTTTCTGACCATTCTCACAATCCTTCGCCTTAGTGATATTTTACTTGGCCTGACACTTCTGGCCTTAACAAGAACTGTGCCTGTGGTCTTCCATTTCCTCACTATGTTCCTCACAGTGGACACTGACAGCTTACATCTCTGCAATTGCATTTGTAACCTTCCCCTAAACCATAATGTTGAACAATCTTTGTTTTCAGGTCATTTGAGAGTTGTTTTGAGACCCCCATGTTGCCACTCTTCAGAGGACAGTCCAAGAGAACAACAACTTGCAATTGGCCACCTTAAATACATTTTCTCATAATTTGATGCACTTATCTATGAAGTTCAAGGCTTAATAAGCTCACCAAACCAATTGTGTGTTCAAATTAATCAGTGCTAAGTAGTTACAGGTATTCAAATCAACAGAGTGACAAGGGTGCCCACATTTTTGCATAGCCAATTTTTCACAACTGACTTAATTGCATACAACTTAATATTGCTACACTAAAAATCTTTGTTTTGACAATACCCCAGTACTCAGCTTTGATTAGAAAATGAATGGCATGCCACTGTGATCATTTTCTGTGACAACAAAGTAAATTTTTATGCAGCCTCAGAAGGGTGAATAATAAACTTTTTCATATGACTGCAACACCTTCCTCTGCAAATGGATCCTGGACATCCTGACGGGCAGACCCCAGGTGGTGAGAATGAGCAACCTCACCTCCTCTGCACTAACCCAGAGCACTGGAGCCCCCCAGGGCTGCGTACTCAGTCTCCTCCTGTACTCCCTGTTCACCCATGTCTGCTTGGCCACACACAGCTCCAACATAATCCTCAAATTCGACCCTACCATCCTGGGTCTCATCTCCAACAACGATGAAACCACTTACAGAAAGGAGGTAAAGCACCTGGGTACATGGTACCAGGACAACAGTCTCTCAACATCTGCAAGACTAAACAGATGATAGCGGACTTCAGGAAGCGGCAGAGTGGGTTCACGCTCCCATAGACATCGATGGAGCTAAAGTGGAGAGTTCATCAGTGTGTTCATTAAAGATTACCTCACTTGGTCCCGACAAGCAAACCCAGCAGTGAAAACTGGCCATAAACAACTATACTTCCTGAGGAGAAATGTGGCATGTCTAAAAAAACACTCTCACCAACTTTTACAGTTGCACCATTGAGAGCATCCTCTCAGGCCTGTCTGGTACGGCAGCTGCTCCGCTGCAAACCGAAAGTCCCTCCAAAGTGTGGAAAATCTGCGGAGTGCATCATCGGCTACCATCTCCCCTCTGTGCAAGGACTCTACCACGAATGACGCCTCAGGAAAGCAGGGAACATCAAAGATCACAGCCACCCAGGCTACTGCTGCTGCCTGGCAGACACTACTGGTGCGTCGGGATATGTACTTCCATACAAACAAAATAAGAATTCCCTCAAGGCTCCTCAACCAGCAATGCTGATGCATGATCATACTGATCACACACAATCTTTCCAGATACTCTGATGTCCTTTCAGGTTCTTTTAATGGGCATTAGAATATTCCTTTGCATGTACCATTCATAAGCATATTACACTCATGGATCTAAAATACTCGATACTTCTACCATACTATTCATACTTTCCGTCCTACTCATTCAAAATGAATGCTAGTTTAAAGTTTCATGTATATTGCTGCCATACTGGCCATATCTATAATACTCAATACTACTACCAATATTGCTGCTACAGTACTCATTTGAAAACAAATGCTAGCGTATAGTGTTAAACTTTACTTTCTTGCCATAGTTTTGCTGTGTATATATTTTTCTTCTTAATTCTCACTACATAGTTATAGTGTGCTGTGCCAGCCTTCATAAGCTAATTATACTAATGTGTATCTATAATATTAATGTTTTAGCAATTGCTGCTAGTTTAGCCATATCTAAATGTTCAACAATACTTACCAGATTGCTGCTAGTTTTACAGTACTCTTTCTTTAAAACTGCTGCTAATTTACAGTATATTGTTGCTTTATTTTCTTTCTTTTTTTGTCTGGCTTTATTTTTACTTATATATACTTCTTTACTCTCACTACATAGTTGTCGGGTGCCATGTCATAAGAATTTAACTGTGCAGGATTACATTTTGTTGTTTAGTGCATTTGACAAATAAACCTGAAACGAAAGATGAAATGCTCAGTTGTTCACTAGTCTTTAACAAGGCTCAATAAACGTTCTGATAACAACAATTCAGGGTTTTGTAGGAAGGATCAAAACATGTGTTTTTATACACAGCATTTGTAGCACTGTATTTTTATTCAGTTCCCCAAAAATCCAAGAGTCAGGCAGAAATTAATAACATTTGTGGAGATCCATGGTCAGCATGCAACAGATATTACAGCGATGAGAACTTTCCTGACAGTTTTACAAATTTCCATCAGGTTTACCATTATTAGCCAGATTGGCCCATATTGGTATAGCTGTTGCTCCCTCCATCTAACTACTTACCCAACAGGGTCCGCCAGTTTGCTTATCTTAACAAATTAATTCAGTATATTGTCCTTATTATTTTTTTAATGCTGACTGAGTACTGACATGTAGCATTTGCTAGTACAGCTCTGATATGGGGAAACGGTTACTTAACGTTCTGCCACGTTTTGCACTGCACAAGCAAGACATTTTACTGGACCGTTCAGCAGAGGGTCTGTTTTTAGTTCTATAAAACTGGCTATCATATCATTCAGTAATGATCGAAACATGGCCCAGCTCCGCCCCTGTTTATCTAGAAGGTTAAATGTATTTTCTTCAAATTTTCTTTTTGCTTGGCATTCAACTGGGTAACCAAACCCAAAACAGCAACAGTAGACAGCAGTTTATGTTTTAACATTAGTTAGTTTTTAATACAGCCTTCAATATGCAATGCATTTTATTATATTATTTACAGAAATAGAATACAGTGTGGGGGAAATACATGTGACTTGGTAACCAGACAGGTTATCCTGTGAGTGGGGGTTAGGTTACAGACTTGGCAGGTTATTTACATTGGTAACAATGGTGTTTTTAATCTAATTGAATGCACGTTCATTGAACAATGCGTTGTTGCTGGGTTAGGATTATATTGTAGTTTGTTACAGATGTTGGTCCATGTCACTGTTTTACACTGGTAAATAGACACACTTTTGAGTTAGAGAAGCATAGACCTGATCTACGGGTATTAAAACATTTCACAACTGTGTCCATTCTCTACTTTATACAATTTGGCAGTGTCATCTGTAGCAGGTCCAGTCTGTATTATGAGTGTGGGAAACAGGTTTGCTGGACCCAGGATCAAGACCACTAACAGTGTATTTAATAGTTTTTCACTCTTTGTCCTCAAGGAGTTGCACTTTTGCTAGAACTTAGGACTGCAATCGTGAAACTAAATGCTAAACTAGGTGGCTTATTGCAGGAACCTTCAATGACTTGTGGAGAGAGGTAAACTCCAGGGTCATCAAAGGCAAGGAACCAGGTATAACCTCTCAGCTCAATTAATCAGACTCAAATTTCAACCAAAACACCAGTGTAGCTGCATGGCTAGGTAGTTTTAGGGGAGTAGCTTCTCACATTCAGAAACTTTTCCCCTGTGGTGAGCAAAACCACGTGAGGGGGTGTTCCTCGCATTGGGGATTTTGTAAATGCACAGGAAGAAGCTATGACAGTTCTAATGGGACCAAGCCCAGTTGTGTAAGTGCTAATGGTCCCCTGCTTATTGGACACAGGTTCAGCAATTACTGCTGTTACCCTGACCTATTTCAGGGTAAACTTTGAGTGCCTGTTTCTGGGTCAAACAACCATGTTACTAAATCTTTTAGTGGATTTGGAAAGGTGCTTTCCTCTTTTGCTATTTTGGTGCCTGCCAGGTCAGTGTCTTTAGTCTTTGCCACAGGGTTTCAGAGTATGACCACCACAGGATATGCACGTCTTGTGGTTCCAAGTATGGCTTAAGTCCCATACTCACATAGCACAGTTACAGGTTGCTGAGATGACTCCACAGGGGAAACAAGCAGTTGTTTTTCAGGATTATGGATTGTCAGGAAGTGGATGTATTGGTATATTCTCATTTGAGTGCCCTCATCTTTCTGATCAAAGGGTGGTGCAAGTGAGAGAACATTTGAATAGTTATCCAGATTTCTTTACTCTTTGTCATAAATCTGTTTGAATTGGTGGAAGGACACGGGCGCAGAGACGGTATCTTGCAGGACTTTGTAAATACCCCCATATTGCTCCCCCCAAAAAATTTCTTGGGGCTGCCTTTTGGCCTTCCGTTCTGCTTGGTCCTTTAGGTGGTTTATTCTGTCATAAATCTGTTTGAATTGGTGGAAGGACACGGGCGCAGAGACGGTATGCTGGTAGTGATCCATGTGTTTAATGAACAAAGGAAACAAAAGAACAAACTTACAAACTGAAAGCAGACAATGACAGGGTGTAGTAGCGCCTACTGCTGACAACCAAAATAAACCACCCCACTGTGGTAAAACACTCAACATAAATAGGTTCCCCAATTGGAGGCAATAACGAACACCTGCCTCCAATTGGGGAAACCAAAGCACATAGAGGTGGCTAGAGCCATCTCTTTTGGCCATGTCCTGACTATGACCCCAGCCAGCCGAAAGATGGCTAGGGGCATAGCCAGGACATGACACTCTTCTAGAATGCCTCGACTACATCTTGGCTTTTTAGTGTTGGCTAACGTTTTGAAAATTCTAACCAAGCACATTTAGTATTTTAATTTATAAAATTTCTATCAACACTTTTTCAGCATTTAGTCATATACATGTATAGAAAATGTCCCAACACTATAATAGACAGGGCACCTCATTGATTAATACCCTTGCAGACTAGTGTTGGGATTATAGGCTTTTATGACTCCATTTCACACCTTTGGTGCCAATTGGGGGAGGAACAGGTCAATCCTAATATGTAACAATTGAGTAAAGACACTATATATTTTTTTTAATTGAGAGCCATTTGTCAGATTTGAGTTGCAATATGACATTTAAAATATTGTTATAATGCGCTGAGGAACCCACATAACTTTTCCACTATTATGGATTATGCAGTAAAAATACAATCAAATACTTTCCCTGCTACTTCCTTGTCAAACATGTGTTTTTAGTCTCTCCTGATCTCTGAAGTTAACGGTGGACTTGATCATCTAAGATGGGAATAGGCTACTGGTCACAACTTGTACAAATTGATTTTTGGTTTAGATTCCATCTCTCACAGTTAAAGTGTTCCTATGGTAAACATGACAGACCTCTACATGCTTTGTAAGTAGGAAAACCTGCAAAATCAGCAGTGTTTCAAATACTTGTTCTCCCCATTGTACATAAACAAATGGATGGTAAACGCCTTGACTTTTCCCCTTTAATTACTGCGACACTGTAATCAGTGTTATTTAACAGCACAAAATATGTGATTATTGTCTTAGTCTGCGGTTCCCAACCAGGGGTACTAGGACCACTGGGGGTACTTGGTCTCTCCACAGGGGGTACTTGAAAACACTCATGACACCATAGGCTTACTAGTGAAATTAACATGAGGGGGTATTTCAGGGGTACTCCAAGCAATGCAAAATCTTTTTCGGGGGAGAATAATTGAAAAGGGTTGGGAGCCACAGGTCTAAGTGTTGAGAACTGCTCCCTTTGCTGTCTTCGGTTGATACTCATTTCATCAGGGTATGTTAAGCATTATGCTATCAGTAGTCTGAATTAATTGTCTTGCTCATAGGCTACTTAAATCATGTTGCCACATGGAATTGTCATTTCAACCTTATAGAACCTGTGATTATGAAGAACAAAACAACTGGAAACTGGACCATTAAATTAATTTAGATTTTTGAAGAACAAACAATCATGCAAAATGCACAGATCAGCCATAACATTATGACCACCTGCCAAATATTGTGTAGCTCTCCCTTTTTCCCCAAATCAGCCCTGACCCATCGAGGCTTGGACTCTACTAGACCTCTGAAGGTTTGCTGTGGTTTCTGGTACCAAGACGTTAGCAGCAGATCCTTTAATTCCTGTAAATTGCGACGTGGGGCCTCCATGGATTAGACTTGTTTGTCCAGCACATCCCACAGATGCTTGATTGGATTGAGATCTGGGAACATCCCACAAGGGCTGCAGTTTTGGAGATGCTCTGACCCAGTCCTCTATTCATCACAATTTGGCCCTTGTCAAAATCTCCTTATGCTTGCCCATTTTTCCTGCTTCATACACATCAACTTTGAGGACAGAATTTTCACTTGCTTTCTAATATACCCTACCCACTGACAGTGGCCATGATAACGAGATGATCAGTGTTATTTACTTCACCTGTCAGTGGTCATAATCTTATGTCTGATTGGTGTATTTAATAATTTTATAATACAATAACAATTTGCTACATACAATCAGCCAGTAGCTCAAAATTGAATTCATTGTTTTTTTTGTGATTCAAACAACACTTCTCTCTTGGTCACTTTATGACTCCATATGTGTTATGTAATCATTTATTTGTCTTCACTATTATTCTACAATGTGGAAAATAATCAAAATACAGAAATACCCTTGAATGAGTAGATGTTTCAAAACTGCAGATAGGTAGCCTGGAGTCCCAAAAAGACCAAGAGAAGCTCATCCATGCTTTTATCTCTAGTAGGGTTGACTATTGTAATGGCCTCTTAACTGGACTCCCCAAAAAACTGTAAAACAGCTGCAGCTCATTCAGAATGCAGCTGCTAGAATGTTACCCAGGACCAAGAGGACAGAGCACGTCACTCTTAAATCTTTCCATTGGCTTCCAGTCAGTCACAGAAGACTTTAAAGTGGTGCTTCTAGTTTATATACCTCTGAATGGTTTAGGACCCGATTACATTTCTGATATGTTTGAAGAATATAAACTGAGCAGGACTCTTCGATCCATGAACTCAAGTCAGCTAGTAGATCCCAGAGTCATAACTAAACATGGAGAAGCTGCGTTTAGCAGTTATGCTGTACACAACTGGAATAAACTACCAGAAGATCTTAGACGTTAACCAAACGTGTCCATCTAAAAACGTAATCACACTGTGAGTCTTATAAATTCCTATGTTATTATTACAGTACTGTTTAGTCTTATAGCTTTTATGGCTTCCTATGTTTTTATATTCTATTTCTATTTTATTTTTTATGTTTTATTATTATGCTGTATTTTATATTTCTCTTCTTGATTTATTTTGTTATAAAATTTGTATTTTGCTATCTTTTACCAATTGTAATACAAGTTCTTGTGCTATCAGAAGAATAACCTCTGTGTAAATGTAGCAATCTGCTGATAATGGATCTGACTGTTTTAATTCTATTGCATTACATTATTTTCACTGTAAAACACATTGAATTGCTTCTATGTATGAATTGTACAATATTGATTAACTTTCTTGCTTGCTAGGCTAATGTATGTAGTTCAACTAAAATTGAGTTAATTATCATCACTGTCAACTCTAGCTAGGTTTGTGTGGATTAGATATTAGCTAGGGTGCTAATCACTTTTATATTAGGAAAGGAAACGTGAACACATTAGCTAATGTGTTTTCAATTAAGCCAACTGGGTTCAAAGCGTTACAGTTGGTATGTCACGGTCCCGGCCAGCTACGGCCGTTCCGGTCCGTGTTTTATGTATGTCTGTGATCTGTCTGGTCCTTGTCTCTGTTGATGAGTGTATTTAGTTCACCTGTGTTTTGCCCCCACCTGTTTCTGTCCTGCTCGTTAGTCTGTGTATTTAGTTCAGTCAGTTTCTCCCTGTGTTTGTTGGGTCATTGTATTGTCATTTCATGTCGCTGTTGTGTCCTGC
>JACXGJ010005286.1:0-39934 GCA_016801105.1 Esox niger
GGCCCGTGCGAGGCGGGGAGACGGCCCGTGCGAGGCGGGGAGACGGCCCGTGCGAGGCGGGGAGACGGCCCGTGCGAGGCGGGGAGACGGCCCGTGCGAGGCGGGGAGACGGCCCGTGCGAGGCGGGGAGACGGCCCGTGCGAGGCGGGGAGACGGCCCGTGCGAGGCGGGGAGACGGCCCGTGCGAGGCGGGGAGACGGCCCGTGCTTACTGACGGACCGGCGGTTTCAGTGGGGAATATCTCAGGAACCGAGGACAATTTTGTGAAAAAAAAAAAAAGAACTTGAAATCTTAATCTAAAACATTGTCCGCAGATGTCTTCTGGCCATTTAAGCTGGTAATACAGTAAAACAAATGGCTCCTTCGGCATAAAAAACATTGGTACTGTGTATCCCACCAAAAACTAACCCATGTGTATCCAAGATGGCGCCCTCCTCAGAGACACTCCACCACAGAGACGCCAAACAATTTCCTGATAATCTTCGCCGGTCCCACTGTGTCTCATATATTTCATATGCGTTCCAAAATATCAGACTTGTCTTCGAGAATTTGGGCTCTTAAAGGGACATCCAAAACCTGAAGAGTTTCACTCCACGCGGACCAGCTTGACGGGAGTAAATCACCTGTGACAAAGCCCAGGGATAACAGGGAGGCTCTCATGCTGCAATCTCCTGTGTCCAGCCGCTCCACGGCAGCAGCAGATAAGCGATTTCCCTCCTAGTTGGTGTCAGCGCGGCGTCACCTCCATCCCCAACATCTGGCCTTGTCGTCTGGAGGGGGGAGGAGTGCTCCTGAACACCTCCTCCTCTTTGCTCTCCACGTCTGTGAGATGTTTCTCCCGTCATGGGAGCTGGCGTTGCTGAGTAGGCCCATGTCAGCACACCACTGCGCGTCACAGCCAACAGCACACAAGGAAAATCAGCTACTCACTCTATCCCATCTTAGAGCTGTTTCCCATCTTAGAGCTTAGCACGCACATTCCCTGACTAGTACCTTGGACTAGGAGTGGTAGAAACCTAGTACCCATAGCACCTTGTACTAGGCGTGGTAGAAACCTAGTACCCATAGCACCTTGTACTAGGCGTGGTAGAAACCTAGTACCCATAGCACCTTGTACTAGGCGTGGTAGAAACCTAGTACCCATAGCACCTTGTACTAGGCGTGGTAGAAACCTAGTACCCATAGCACCTTGTACTAGGCGTGGTAGAAACCTAGTACCCATAGCACCCCTTACCCTAAACCATGATAATGTCCCGGTCTCTGGTTCCAGGCTTTAAGCAGGGAGGGGAGAGCCCTATGGCAGCGTGTGTTATTCCTGTTTCAGGGGTAATTGCAGTGCACTCCCTTTGATGTGGATGTTAGTTTTGACTGTGTAGGGATACATCCCCCTCCACCCTCCCCCCTTCAGATCATCTGCCTGCCCCAGGATGTTACTGGGAACTGTGTGGATGCTTCGTCAAGCAGCTGATAGCGATTCCGGCTGCGGTGAAATAGGAGAGGGGAAAAAAAGCTGATCGGTAAGATAGAGAGCCAACAGCTACATCTCTACCAGAGCACTGTGAATATCCATACAGGTAACGGATTCAAAAACTTTTGATTCACATAATTCTCTGTGGATGTCCATACAGGTAATAGATTCAAGCACTTGTTTCACAAACTTGTCTCTCTCTCCTTCACTCTGTGTGTGCCTGTCTCTTAATCTCGGACGGACTG
This sequence comes from Esox niger, assembly GCA_016801105.1. Lineage (NCBI taxonomy): Eukaryota > Metazoa > Chordata > Actinopteri > Esociformes > Esocidae > Esox > Esox niger. The sequence goes on from JACXGJ010005286.1 coordinate 1,714, forward strand.
GGCAGATTCAGCGTGCACATTCTACCTGCCACAGCAGATACTGCCAGTGCTCAATCACTGTAGCTACGGGTTTCTCTGGGTCTTGGTCACCAAAATAATCCTCTTTCCTACCAGTTGCCGCTGGCCACTACTGTTCTAATTGCTCCACTGCTCTGCTTTTGTCATCTGTCTTGGCTCATCTGCAAGGTAGAAGTGCCACATGTCATTAGTGTAAAGCTAACTATGTAATGATACTAGCTAATCTTTCTGGCCCATCCATTTTAAAAAATATCATGTTGGTAAGATGCTATATTGTAGGGGAAACTGGGTGGAAACCAAGTAAAATGTTCTGATTTGACACTGGTATTTACATCAAAATACACAACAGTGAGAACATAAAACATTTTTAATGCATGAAACTATGGACGTTTTCAAAAACTTTTAGCATTTTAAAATAATTGGACATTTTTCAATGTTGTCTTTGCCAGTCAACTTGATTAGAACAAAACTTTCTAATTGCAGTGGAATCAACCATTTACAATATCATGAGCAAGAGCTGGGACTATTTTGGAGAATGCAAATCATGTTTTATGCTTTCTAAAAGGCTGGGAAACACGTCACTCCAGAGAAAATAGCTAGCATTTGCCTTCTTTTGCCTTCCCAGTCAAAAGCCCCAAAAAAGGCTTTTGACTGGAAAAATGCAGGTCCTGTTAAATGTGAACTAATTTGTTAACATCTGTCTATTTGGAAATTAGCTTTCAACAAGAGGTTAAGTTTCAAATGATTATGACCACAGTTTTCGCTTCTGCGTGATTGATGCTGGCTATGAAAATAATCTGCATATATGTGAGATTTGTCAGTGTTGCATTCAAACGTGTACATCGATCTTTGTTTACAATGTAAATGAATAGTTGTTTGTTTACATTTTTTAAATGCGTGTTGTATTGTTATGGCTGGGGCTTGCGGGCTCATTATGTCCAGTGACTGGAATGGAATTCTTATAATTTCACTGTTTATGTAGTAATTTTTCTGTCTGCCAGGTAGATTTCTGTTATAAAATGTGGCAAGCCTACGTGGAGTGGATCAGGTCGCAGTCTCTTGGTGACACTCTTGGCTGTTGTGGTTTTGTTACTACAAGTGAATCGTACCTACAGTCAGTGCTCCTTGTGGTTGTTGCAGTTGTCACATTATTCTGAACTGGTTGGATAGTGTTTTCTTAGTGCCCAGGCTAGCGTAGGCTATGTGAGTGAGGTTAGGTTTGTACTCCCACTCATCACTCCTCTCCTGATTAAACTGATTAAACACTCGCACTTTAACCAAATTACCCATGCCCCACTCCAACTCCGCTGCTCGGGTACTCCAGCTTGGGCCTGTTTGATTAATGTAGGATGTCATCAAAAAGCATTGATTCTCTTGCGTTAGAGCTAGATTACAATTTGGGTGAATCAAGTAAACGAGAGAAGCTGTGATTCTGTCATTTCTCCTTCTCATTTTAATATAATGTTTTATTTATTCCTCTGCCAAATTTTTCACACTGAAGACCGTGGTCCAATTTTGAAGTGTTTGACGATGATCTACATTAAACAAAAAATATCAACGCAAAACTGATCATTCAAATCAGTCATTTAAATGAATTCATTATGCCCTTATCTGTGGTCGCTTAATTCTTTATGGCGCTGTATATATATATATATATATTTTTATTTTTATTTTATTTATCTTTTTGAATTTCGGGCAGATGCCTGTGGACAGGTCAGGTGTTGTGTGCACCTGAGACTATTGGAATATGTTGTGAGTGGGCTGATACAAGGACAGTAACCTTGTCTGCAAATGCGTAAAAAATATTAGTAAAAATACAAGAAGTAAAAAATTATATTATCAAACAATCTAAACAACCGGTACTAGAACAAATAGACTGGAAACTGAAACCCAACCTAGGCCACTGCTGAATAGAGTGAACTAAATTTGGAAGCAAAACATATTGTCTATACATGAATATAACAAATCATTTACACAGACAGTTTACCCTATTTATTAGTTGGAATGCTGTGGATATTTATTGAAGATCTAAACCTTCAAGTATTCAAAAATGTATTCAGTGCTTTGTAGATGTGCATTTGGCACCTCTCACAGCTTCGAGTCTTCTTGGGTATGACTCTACCAGCATTACAAACCTGGATTTGGGCCACTTTCTCCCATTCTTGCTTGTAGGTCATGTCAAACTCTGTCAGATGGGGAGGGGAGCTTTGGTGAACTGTGAACTTCAGGTCTCCCCACATATTTTCCAACTCCAGGCTTTGGATGATCCACTCAAAGACATTCAAAGACTTATCCCGAAGCCACTTGAGCGTTGTCTTGGCCTTGTGCCACATGTTGTTGTGCAGAATCAACAATGAGTCTTTGCCCCTGTCTGAGGTCACGTGTGCCCCGGATCAGCTTTTCATCAAGGACATCTCTATAGGCTTCTCCTTTTATCCTTCCCTCAGTCCTGACCAGTCTCCTGGTCCGACACTGAGGAGCATCCCCATAACATGATGCTCCCACCACCACGCTTCACCGTAGGGACGGTGTTAACCAGGTGATGATTGGCATCTTGTTTTTGCTGGAAGCAGCGATTGGCATTCAGATCAAATTGTTTGATATTGGCCTCATTAGATAATATTGTTCCTTGTAGTCTTGGGAGTCCTTCATGTGGCACGGCATATGCTTTTTACTCAGGAGTGGAATCCACCTAGACACTACCATAATGGCCTGATTAATGGAGTGGAGAACTGCATTAATCCTTCTGATGGGTTCTCCTATCTCTGCAGAAAAACAAAGTATTTGTTAGGGTAGCCATTGGATTCTTCCTCACCTCCCTGACAAATGCACTTCTTGCTGTGTTACTTCGTTTTGGTGGATTGCCAGCTCTTCGTCGTTCAAAACTTCTTTCATTTCACCATGATGGAGCTCAATGTGCTCTTGGGAAATTTCAGCTCCTCAGCATTTTTTTTTTTTTTTTAAAAACCTTCCCCAAATCCTTGCCTCAACACTGTTTTATCTCTCAGCTTTACAGAGAGCCTGGTTTTGCACTGACATACATTGCGAAGTGTGAGACTTGATTTAGAAAGGCACACCTGGTGATATTATGTCAAATCAATTGAATTTGCCACAGATTGTCAATTTCTGGAGACCTTTCATAGACTATCAAACGATCGGTCTGGATTCTAATGTATGTGACATTTAATTATTTTTTTTTTTTATTCACTGGCACAAATTTCTGAAAACTGGTTTTTGCCATGTCTTATTGAGGCATTTGCTGACTGATGACCGTTATAATTAAATCATATTACACAACAATGTGTAGAAATGTGAGGGGTCTGAACAGTGTTCGGATGATGTCTGGAGTGCATTACTGCTTTTCTGACGTGCATCGTACATATATGTTAACCCCAAGGTGCAGAGTTCAGTGACATCCACTTTAACGTGTGTCCTAGCTGAGCAAAGGTTTTTGAAAGCACGTCTCCTCTCCTGTGTGGTACTGGGATGTTTCACATGAAATTGAACTTCACTTAAAAGGTGCTCATTGTTCCGTGGTGCCAGGAGTGACAGAACCAAGTGGGGTTGACACGAAACCCGCCATGTTCATGGTTCACTCACGATAAGAACGTTCCAGACACCCCTGTACCCATAGAATCATCAATCAGGTGACACGGCGTGAGGCAAATAGATTAATTTGAGAGTGAGTGGGGAAAGTTAATTCTTACTGGGTAGTGTTTATTTTTGGCCTAGATGGCTTATGAAGCCAATTACCAGAACCAGTAGAGCCCAACACTGAGATTAGATAGAACAGGAGAAAAGCTGCCGCATTATCTCTGTAACTTGGAGTGATTCAAAGATCTGAAGCATCGCTTTGCACCTCTTCCTGCTTGTTCCAATCTGACTCATAACATCCTGTTTGCCAATCCCAAATCTCTCGGTGGTGTGGAAGTATTAGGCTCAGCCTCAGAAATTAAAGTAGTCATGCAGTGAATCGGCTGGGGTAGTCACAGCTGGGGCAAGGACAGGGTCCATTGGTTTTGAAATGTTTTTTGCGATCAGTTAAATATACAATGTACCCCAAATTTTATAATTCTATCAAGTGTACCCCAAAATATTATTATAATTAAATCCAGTGTACCCCAAAATATTGTTATTAAATACAGTGTACCCCAAACTACTATTTGTACAGGTACACATATTTTCTTTTGCTCTAAATTCAGTATATTTGGAGTTCAAATTATACAATGCTATGAGTTTGGAAGGAAACTGTCAGTTATAATTCAGGGGTATATTCATCCATTTTGAATGAACCACTTTGAAATTATATCACATCCTGCGTATTGTCCCCCATGGTGGAGTTCAAATGATTTGTGAGTAGTCCTGATTTGTCTGCTCGTCACACATTGCCTTGTGTCAATCTATATGCGCAATAAGGTAATCCAGGTGGGTTATGGTGTAGCCTAAGGGTGATTGACGACCATTCAAATATTCATTTATTTTTGATACCAGCTAATTAAAACTGTAGCTAAAATCGGGCACCATTAAATGTATTTTGGTGCCTGTGTCGTGAGACGTCCCTGTCTGTCAGGCAAGACCAGAGTAGATGCTTCATTCAGAAGAGATAGAAGACAAATATACTAGGATGGAAGCCAAAGTAAACATAACCTCATCAACGTATCCAGCAAAATATACAGTTAAAAGGAATATTTAATATAGACACATGAAAATGCCTACTGCTGGAAGGAGAAGACAATTCTTTTTATAGAAAGACAAGAAAAATCTCACTAGTGAACACCAGTAAGGTTTTTCAACTGATCTTGTGTTGCAACAAGTGTGGCAACTGATAATTAACTTTGGTTTTATTTTCATCATGCAATGCCACATAGCCTCTTGTATCATGTACTATAGAGATGTCCTCCTCACATTGTCAATCGGTCTCTTCATTGGCTGGGACTGTTGTTTGTATAGGATTTTTTTTAATGGCTGATCTCTTTGTGTATACACGTGTATGTGTGTGTTTTGTTGGAGTCAAGGACACTTAAAAAAACAAAGACCCTGATTGATGATTTCCTGCTCTGCGATGGATGGTGACTTTCCCTCAAATGGACAATTGGAACTGAGCCCAAGTATGGGTGTGATTTGGGCAATTCAGAGAAATTGTGCTTGAGGTGACGAACCACAAGGGAAATTGTTTAAAAGTATGTTTAATGAAATGAGATCAGAGGTTGATAGAAAAGTACTGGGTGAAAGACTGCCTCACCACGTGTGTTACAGCAGCTCACATTGTGTCTCACCTAGGGCCTCCATCCCTATTAGAACACACAGGTTTAGTCCCAGTGGAAACCATGCCTCTCCCCGCCTCGCCTACAAACCCTGGAGGCAGAACTCTAACCTCACAGTCAGAAATGGTGAAACACATGGACACACACACACAAATACACATACATACACACATGCACACATACATGCATACATACATACATACATACATACATTCACATTTCTCTGGCAGAGACAGTTTGCTGGATCATTACTGACGTGACATGAATCCTTGAAAAGGTTCTCCTGTTCTTCCGCCCGGAGGGGCATCCTCAATTCACCCATCTCAGAGTTTCACACTCTGGCTCGGTACAGCGCAGCGATATACACACACACACACTCCTTTAAGCAGTACACACATCTGTACTTCACACACACTCATGGAGTGTTGATTGCCTCAGTAACGCTAGAGCGCATCCATATATATTTCAGTCAGTGCAGTTTATTTTCCGAGTTTAAGCTGCTCTTTGCTCAACATTTTCCGGCCAGACGACTGTGCAGGACTGTTTGTCTTTCCAGGGACAACATGTGAGTCTCATATGCAACCTTACGTTCAAGTCAAAAACTGCTATGTGATGACATAGAAAGGGATGTTTGAGAGGGATGCTTTTGAATGTCTCCAGCCAGTGTTTCCCAGTGGAATTTATATATACACAATGTCTGCCTTACAAGGACAAAAGGATGGTTCCAAATCTGATCACAATTGCATTTATGACTAATGTTACACAAAAAAACTAGATTTTAGCTTCTATTTCCTGGTCTTGTTCCTCATTAGGAAAGAGCACATTACGTGTCCAGTTCCTTTTCTTTATTTTATACAGCTCCAATGGAGAGACTGACCACTTGTAAAGGGAGACCGATGCTGCGATATTATGATGTAAGTTGCCTTCACACAATAATGAGCCACAGAGACATTGCAGAGCAATGATTCCTTCTGTAATTTCCTCCATATGTTTTATCAGTGGCAGATAAATCAATGTGACAGCCAAACAGAAGCCAGGAAGGACCTCGGGGTGAGTCACCACGACTCCAGATGAACGCAACACAACACTGCTAGCCTAACACACAACAACACAACACATCCCACCACAACACAGCGTAGCCTAGCACACAACAACACAACACAGCGTAGCCTAGCACACAACGACACAACACAGCGTAGCCTAGCACAAAACAACACAACACAGCGTAGCCTAGCACACAACAACACAACACAGCGTAGCCTAGCACACAACAACACAACACAGCGTAGCCTAGCACACAACAACACAGCACAGCACAGCGTAGCCTAGCATAAGACAACACAGCACAGCGTAGCCTAACACACAACCCATCACAACACCACGCAGCACAACACCGCGCAGCATAACACAACACATCACAACACCACGTAGCTTGCGTAGCCAACACATCACAATACAGTGTTGCCCCACACTTCACAACACAGCGTAGTACAACAAAGTTGCCCAACACACAGCACAGCAAAGAAAAAACATCACAACATAGCACAGCATAACAAATCACAATGCAAAGCAATGCCTCACAAAACAACACATAACAAAACATCACAACACAACACAGCAAAGAAAAAACATCACATTAACACGGCACAGCAAATCACAACACACCACGAAACATCAAGCATACAATATCTCACCCAAAACATTAAAGTAAATATCACAACAAAACACATCACAGCATCATATCACAACACCTGACAACACATAAAAAATATACATAACACAATTTAACACAATGTAGCAAAACAAAATAAAACATCACAACACATCAGAAAACATCACATCATAACACATCACATCACCAACAGCAAAACACAATGTAACAACACATTACATTTCACAAACATTACAACATAATCTAACACTACACATCACAACATATCAAAAAAACGTTTTGGTAAAAGGGTAATATGTGGTTATCATCAGTGATGTAGTGGGGGTAAAAGGGAAAATGTATGGGGTAATCATCAATGATGTAGTGGGGGTAAAGGGGAATATGGGGTTATCATCAGTGATGTAGTGGGGGTAAAGGGGAATATGGGGTTATCATCAGTGATGTAGTGGGGGTAAAGGGGAATATGGGGTTATCATCAGTGATGTAGTGGGGGTAAAGGGGAATATGGGGTTATCATCAGTGATGTAGTGGGGGTAAAGGGGAATATGGGGTTATCATCAGTGATGTAGTGGGTGTAAAGGGGTAATGTATGGGGTTATCGTCAGTGATGTAGTGGGGGGTAAAGGACGAACATATGGGATTATAATCAATGATGTAGTGGGGTAAAACGGGGAACATATGGAATTATTATCAAATGATGCATTTGGTATTTTACATAAGAACAGTTTATACATTCAGCAAATCTTCATTAACAACAGTATCCCAGTCTTTTGAATTAATGGTCCACCAGAGTATTTTGTTCTTCCTATTCAATGTGGAGAAGCATAATAACCAACACTTTGAATTGTTTTATTTATGACACTGCTCGTTTACATCCATGATGGGCATCACATGGTACCATTACATTTCCTGGTTCCTGTTAAACACTTGCAGCCTCTGCATTCACTTTATACATGAGCTCACCTGCAAGACAAACTACTGTAAAATAGTCCAACTGCAAATCTACATATTTCACACAGCACTTATGAAAGTGCAATCGCTTTTTTCTAATTAAATCAATCAACGTAACATACTGCTGGGTGTTGAAGTGTAACACTGGGATTAATAAACCCTTCACTCTGTAGCATTTCGTAAATTGTGTACAACCACTAGGGCAATGTGTGTTTAATTTGGTTCCCAATGAGGTCCATTGTTTGTTGACTGTGGGAATGTGGGCCGGCAGGGGTTCATTATTACCGTATTGCCTTTGATGTGATCCAGTGGGAACAATAGTTCACATGTTAGGTCCATTATTTGTTACTTGAAGGCCATATCTGAAACTAGACCTGTTCCTCAGGAGACATAAACAAGCTGCACTCGCACTCAGATAAGCGTTGCCTCAACCTGACGAGCTCATTCTTTTTTTGCCTCATTGATTGCCTGTGTTCAGTTATAATGTTGCCTCTAACAGACGTGGCACATCACGGGACCTCGGAAACAGAGCTTCTTTCCCGTCTCCACACACACTGTGCCTCCAGTTGATTGGCCACGGTCGTGACTGATCTCCGCCCGCTCTATGCTCGCAATTCTGTGTCTTCCTTCCGGTAGTGTTCTCTGGGATTTCTGTGCCGGTCCTCTTTCGCTGTGATTGTCGGGAAGAATCCGGGAGTACCGCGTTTTTGTCCGCCAGTCTTGTTTGGATGTATAGCCCGGTGTACGTGGTTGGCTGCCCGCGGTGATGCGTCTTCCCAGCCTGGCAAGCCCCCGTTCCAGATAACGATATGTGGGCCGGCCGTGTCGCCTACAAGTGCGTGACGCAGAACGACATGATGGATGGTTACACAGCACACCTTCCTGTGTAACTAACGCCCCCCCCGATGTCCTGGTCAGCAAAGAAACACAAATGCCCCTCTCGCTCTCCCTGTGGCATCGTTTGTAATCATTTGGCATGACGTGCTTCTAATTCTGCGGTGTGTCGCAGCTAACTGCCATTCCTAGTGTTTACCTCTTCTTGTCTTTAATAAGATGAATGTGCCCTTTTTGGTTCGATATTGATCTGTGATTAAGGGAATAAAAGTAGATTGTGCTCGGGGCAATCGGGGACACTGCACCTCTGATTACCAGCTAACAGCTTCAGAGCCCTTAGCTGTCATATTGATGCAATAACACTCTTACGCAGCAGATTGTTCCATGATTACGTCAATTCCTAATGGCCTTGTTTTTACTATAAGAAATACAATCAGGCCTTGTTTTTACTATAAGAAATACAGTCATTCTCAATAACCCACCATCCACTCTGCTTTTGGTTCATTTTGGTGCATCAGAAAGTTTGTTTTCAGAAATTGCTGACTATGACAATGTGTGGCCTGTAAAGATCTAAAGGAAAACTGTCTAAAAGCAAAAGCAGAGAGTAAACCATTTCTTGCTCAACTCAAATAGCCCGTTACAATTTTGGATTTGAATGAATAACAACAGGATTTATAAAATCGACGAAGTGCAACATTGACTCGGGAGTACATGTTTTAGATCCCCCCTACCCTGCAGGGGGGTGTCCAGGACAAACTCCTAGTGGCCACCCTGACAATCCTGTTGTTCTGTCCCTCAGTTAACTCTAATTTCTCACAGGTTCTTGATGGAAATCTGCAACCGCTCACTACTAACCTGGTAAACTTATGGTGAAACAAGTGTGTTATTGAGCAGCAGTAGTGTGACCTAAGCTTTAGCAGTGACTGCTTCGTTCCAGGTCAGACTCAGTTCATCCCATCCCGCTAAACCAGTTACAGCAGGATGATGCATTTTCATGAGGTCGACTCAGGGCTTCTTCATCGTACTCTACTGGGTTGATGCCAGTCAAAACAGTGTCTTCACCCCAAGTTGGGCTGTGAAATCAAATAACAAATCTATCCACGTTACACAGATTCCGCGCGTTTCCAAAACGTCCATATTAGAGAGGGGAAAGACAAATGGAGCCATGCTCTTATGCACTTCAGAAAGAAGAACTTTACGTAGAGCCGGGCAGCTGGTGGTGAAGGCAGAGCCGCAGGAAATATCCCACTGATGCCTGCATAAAGTAGCACCCCACAGTCCTGCCTCACTGGCTCTTCTTCCACCTATTTTAGTTTACTCATTAATCTCAATCATGGCGCCTCCCCCATTCTGTAATTGACATTGTGAGAGTGGCAGGGATTTATCACAGGATACGCTGAGGGGAGAATAAGGCTTGCAGGCTAATGTGAATTAATAGGCGACACAAACGACAAAGTAGACAGTGACCTCTGAATGTAGCCGGGCTCAGTGGATGGGACTGCCTTTCCTGATCTGCATAGCGGCCTCTCTGCCTTCAGTATGCCTGAGTATCAGCCTTTAGAAGAGGGTAAGAGGCAGGAGGAATAGAGGAGAGGGGAGGAGAGAAGACAGGAGAGGAGAAAGATAGGTTGAGGAGATTAAGAGGAAGGAAGCGGAGAGGATGGAAGAGAGGAGAGATGAAAGAGAGACAGAGATGGAGACTGACCCGATGAACGAAAGTTGGCCTGGGTTCAGAAGGAGGTTAGAGAACAAATATGTCAGGAACCAAACGTTCTAAGATGAAATGAGAAGATCTCCAGAGAAAGACGTCCGCTTTGAACTCTAAAGTGCTGACCTAAACAATCATCTGCCTGACTCACTATACATGGGGTTACAGAAACACCCAGGCTTCATTGTGAGTGTCTGCTTTTCAGCCTGAATTAGGACCACAAGGGCTGCAACACATGACAGATCAGCCCTAATTAAGAAAATCTATTCCCGGCTTAGGGGTTACATTCTGGATATAACTTACAATTGGAGTAAATGTAACAATTTGAGTCATTTTATTTTGGGGCGTTAAGGGCTAGGTTAAGGATTTGGGCTAGGCATTCGGACCCTAGGATCAGTTTAGGCATAAAGTTAAGGATCATGGATTATTTTGGTTTTGTGTAGTATTAGTTAATCTGAGGTTATGCATGTAAGTGTCTAATTTAGTTAATTGTTTTGCTCCATCATGAGCCAGGATTTAAATGAAACAACAATGGGCTCTGTTACAATGTTGTTACGTTTTTTAAATCCTCCACAACAGGTCAAATAACGGTAAAAAATTCACCAGACAGAGTCCTTCCCAGTGGGTGAGTACTGCGACCTGTGACCTTCAGGGGGGTAGAAATGTAATGGACCCGTTTGGCCGTCATCACCTATTCTGCAACAATGGGATTTTTGTGACACACTAGTGAATTTGAAATGCCCTTTAACCTTTTCCGGGATTACAGTGAAACTAGTTCTTGTGGATAAATGGAGTGGCAACACAAACTACCACCTACATGCGTTGGACCTTCAGACTGATGCCTATGTCCTTGTGTTCTCCTTATTGCCCTGACAAACACTGTGGCAGAGCCATGGCTCACTAATAAGGGAAACAGTGTGTTACCATGGCCTGGCTGATTCACAAAACCCATCTGGAATCACACCAGTTTGTTATATAGGGAATACATGGTCCAATACATCCGTGTCTTCAGATCATCTTTAAATCTGTTTTTCCGACTGAGGAGCACAGTTCACCCCTTAAATCCTGGGTTCAACCCCCTCCCCCAAAGGAGAGATGAGACACAGCTCACTGGAGCCTGCTGTGACCGAGAGAGGTTTCTCCATGGAATCTGTCCCCCAGGGAGGGGACTGGAAGACAAGCTCTCCTGTGCAGCTCTCCTGGGGGGCAAAGGCATGTGGAAAACAACCCAGTGATGGGGCTCAACCGTCTGGAAAGTATCCTTCTCGAGAAATGAGTTACATCTGATCAATTCTGTCGTCGTGTTAGAAGCGTTTTAAAACGCAATTTTCTGTGAATCACCCTTCTGCTCAGTTTTATGACATACATTGGCGACACTGACACTATTGAAGTTGCTTGAAAGCAGCAATCCTGTTGCCAGGGAAAAAAACCTGGTGTCAATGCCAGCATGTAAATGACTCTATAAATAACTATATATGAACAAATCATGTTTATCTTACCCTTTTAAGACACTGGCACCTCTTTCAGCACAGTATAAAAGCATCCACTCCTTTCCAGCATGCAAGATATCCAGAATGATCAAACAACAAAGGAAACATCACAAACAAACAATAATGATGCAACAAAACAAAGGCTGATTTCATTGGACTGAGAACATCTGATTTAAAAATGAAGAACCTCAGAAGAACCTTCTGAATTTCAGGACCCAAGCAATTTGCTAGTAGTGTTGTTGTGTCTGAAGAAACTTGTTGACACAGACAATGTTTAACAATACTCCTTTGCAGCATATAGCCTAATAGCCCAGTGACAGCAGACTATCCACAGACCGCAGCAACATCGGAGTGAGAATTTAGAGCAGTTAAAGGCTTTAAACCTATGCATCTGTTTGGAACATGGGTAGCATACCCGGGGATTAGTTTTTCCTTTCAGGCCCTTTAAAATGATGTTAGCATCCGTATGGCTACACAGCACAGGGCTTGTTTTAGAACCCAAGTCAGTTGTAAATCAAGGCAAGCAGAACCACGCTTTCAGGTGGACATCTATTCACTGTGACTGTCTCGGCACTTCCTGTTTTTGGTTTTTAGACAGGACTAAATATAGTCACCCATTGCCAGTCCAGGAAGCCACTGGGTGGAGATGGAGGGTTTGCATCTAAATTAAAATGTGAGTCGGATAGATGAACTTCACTATGAGTTAAACACCTACAAGCAGATGTTCATGGGAGACAATGACCTGAATCCATTGACGATGACTCTTGCAGAGCCTCCAACCTGTGAATACACTGCCAAGAGGTTCATAGAACATTTAAAATGGTAACAAGCAATGAGAAAAACCAGTAGGTTAAAACAGTAAAACTAAAGCTCCACTTGCCTAAACCACGTTGACCTGTCTGTAATATTGGGGGGACCAATTCTACACCCTTGGCTGTGCCATTTGTTACTGTCTATTTCTATGTTCTGTTCTAGTTTTTCTGTTTCTAGGTTAACTTTAATCTCATTAGTGTAATGTTTTCACCTGTATCTAGTTTGCCCCGTTATGTCCCTGTTTAAGTTCCTCCTGCCCTAGTATTTCTTGTCTGTAATTTTGTTGCAGTTGCTTTTGCGTGAAGTTGGGTTTGATGTTCCTGGATGTTCAGAGGTGGCACCACAAGTCCAAAAGCAGTGGGGCAATATTTGGGACCTATCGCGGCATTTCTTGGGGATCCAGACCATTTTTCCTTAACTTGTGAGGTAAACTTGTGTCCTACTTATATGCTTCGTTGACAAAAGATCATTGTAAACATTCACATACTTTTGAGTAACTCAGTAGACATTTATCCAGATGGATTAGGTATGTTACAGTTATAGATAAGTATTACATTTTGTATATCCAATTATTAAATTGATCAACGGATCATTTAAAAAAAAGTTGAATAAAATTCTATTCCCATTCCATACATCAGCCTTCTGAATTGCGTCACTATGTATTGCACTCTGATTACTAATTATTTCCTACTAGTTTATATCGCTAGGTATCTCCATGACGGCTTAGAATTCATTAGCTGCTTATCCTAGTGCATTAGTTGTCATCCATCTGTTATGTTTGGACAAAATAATTGAGATTTCCATGTAGACTACTGGAATTTTTAGCTAGTTAGGTTTTGTAAGGTTTTACAAATGTCAACGTAACAACCCCACGTCACCCGTCTCAATCTAACAAACTGACTTAGTGTCCCTTGCCTTGGGTAGCAGCTGTAGATTGTTTCATCTGTACTCGTCCTTATCTTGCGGCAAACATGTAATCAGCGAGCTTAAAATAATACTACTTAGCTAGCTAGTCAGTAATGTAATGTAAGGCTACTATATGTAACAATAGCAGTTTTGTCAGTTATGGATATGATCATTCTATTGTGATGCGGACAAGCTAAGGGAGTTAGCTATTTTCTATTTAACTAAGGGGAATTAGTTATTTTACTAATTAAACTTCAACAGACTGCGTTTTTACCTGATCGCGGCGGGCGATAGTGGAGCGAGAGCAAAAAAAGTAGCTAGTAACCATCTGCAATGACTCGATTCTAACGATTTCCTACGTTACTAAGCAATGAGTTGTTGAGAAGCGTAGCCGACGCTCTGCCTCCCGAGACGAGTTGGCTGTAGCTAGGAGATCACTGTGACTGACAGGTGCATTCACCTGTTGCAGTCAGTGTTTGAGGTAATGCATTATATTCAACAGAGTAAGCGGGCTGAAGTTTGGAAATTTGTTTTATCAGCTTGTTCAATAACAAGAAATTCACGTTTATTTTTGCAAACGTTTTTTTTTTACATTCATAATACAGATGCTGGTCATATAATTTGAATAAGTTCGAAAAGTTGATTTTTCGGTAATTCCATTCAAAAAGTGAAACTTGCATAATGTATACAGTCATTCCACACAGACTAATATATTTCAAGTGTTCATTCCTTTTAATTTTGATGATTATAACCGACAACTAATGAAAACCCCCAAATCAGTATCTCAGAAAATTTGAATATTGTGAAAAGGTTCAATATTGAAGACACCTGTTGCCACACTCTACTCAGCTAATTTACTAAAACAATTTAATTACTGAAATAAATCAACTTTTTGATGATATTCTAATTATATGACCAGCACCTGTAGTACATACACAGAATTCCCTCGATACTCTGCTGCTTTGAAAGTGGTGGGCCGACGCCATACCCCTTTGAAATGTCCTGGGGCAAATGCCAGCTCTCCACACATTTGCCGGCGGCTGCGCTTGAGTTATTCAGATTACTCAGACTTTCTCAGTTTCTTACTCAGACTTCCAAGTATGGAAATCCTGAAGGCAGTTGACGAGCACGTCGAGACGTATGGGGGTCATAGGTCATCTGTGGAGAGGTGAAGCTGATGTCCCGGGATCTTGCCCAGGTGTGGGAGGTGTATGACAGAGGACCAAGCATTGACCCCCCGGAAGACACCTCGGTCTGTGACTTTTCAGCGGCTCAAACTGTGGGCGCTCAGTGAGGCAGAAGGAAATAAAATGGGTTGTCCCACCTCTGACACCGACGCCAGCTAGCTGTTCCATTAGGACCGAAGGGATAACCGAATCAAAGGCAGCACTCAGGTTGCAGAGGAGGAGAATGGATAATGGGCCAGAGTGTTCTGGTTGGTGATTTTGACCAAGGCTGTTTCCATGCTACGTGGAAATCAGGCTGCAATCGTTCCTGAATGTTATTGCAATTAGGATGTAGCTATACTTGACTAGCCCAGTCCAGTGTTTTGGAGACATAGGAGATATGAGGTACAAATTAACGAGTAATGGATAGCGTTTGAGGTCAGGCTTGCTGGTAAACTGGGTCAATTTGGGGAAGGGGATGTTTTGATTAGAAGATTAGTTTGTCGATGAGATACTCAGTAGCCAGTCTGAGATACAGGTGATGTAGGCTGGGCAGTGCAAGATGTTATTTCAGAATAGGTTGTGGGCAGGAGTCCCGGGCAGATTAAGTCGATGTTGGTGTGTGTGGGGCTGGGGTCGGAAGATTAGTTCTCAGGTGGCTGCTGTAAATGGTTTACAGGAACCATCTATAGTTTTTACCATAGTTGATAATGTCGGCGTAGCAGAACGTTCTTCTGGTGAATTACAGCAAATGTGGATTACAGCAAATGTGTGATTTCCTAACCAAGTTCCCTAACCTTTTTGATTGGCTCACCAAAGTGCAAGTATGGCAGTGAAAACCGTTGAGGCACAAAGCATTGATGGAGAACGCCCTGGTAGGTCTCCTCTTGCCCTCTCTTAGAAATACATGAGGAGTTCTCCATATTTATTAAACATGTTTATTAAACATTAGGCACTATGTACCACATCTTTCATTTTTTCTCTTGTTTCACCGCTACGGCAATGCTAGTAAAGTCGTGGTCATTAAATCAAGCTGAGATCTACAAAGACACCAGCACGACTGCTAAATTATCCTGGGTTCTGACATTTGATTTCCTGTTCCCACTATTCAGTCATGCAGCCCCAAGCAACTACACAATTTCAATTAGTTAATAAAGGATGAGTAAAACAGAAGGCTTTACGCCATGAATTACTTGGATTTAAAGAGCCTATTTTAGAGAATCTCTTATGACTAAATAATTGTGTTAATTGACTTGGCTGGGTGATAGTACTTTCCAGACGTGAATATATGGCTAAACAGTTGTACTCAAAATTCTGCTTACCCTTGGAGAATTGGCAATGTATGTACCATTCATAAAGAACACATGAGTGAGTAGGCAAAACCTGTCTTTTATTTCTTATGGGATTCACATTGAACTGCAGGTCATAATAAAATGAAGTCTGCATTCCTTTAGTTCTTAATACTGTGTATTGCCCAATTTAGCATCAATGAGAGGGTGCAGTCTTTTGTAATAGTTGTCTATGACAACCCAAATTCTTGCAGGTAGTATAGTTGCCCATTCGTCTTAGCAAAATGCCTTCAGGTCATGCAAAGTCTTTAGTCGTCTTGTATGAACCGCACGGTTGAGATCTCCCCAGACTGGCTCGGTGATATTAAGGTCAGGAGACTGTGATGACCACTCCAGAACCTTCACCTTTTTCTGCTGTAACCACTGGAGGGTCAACTTGACCTTGTGCTTAGGGTCATTGTCCCATGCGCAGCTTTCCTGCAGAAAAATGCAAATTGTCTGACAGTATTTTCTGATAACATGCTGCATTCATATTGCCATCAATTCTCACAAGATTCCCTGTGCCTGTAAAGCTCACACACCCCCAAAACATCAGTGAGCCACCACCATGCTTCACAGTGGGGATGGTATTCTGTTCACTATAGGCCTTGTTGACCCCTCTCCAAACATTGCTAATGGTTGAGACCATTGAACGTTTAGGACCCAACCCACGTGCCAGATAAATGTATAAATAGCAGTGATGTTACTGTTCATAAAACAGGTCATAAACATTTATTGTTTATTGTTTTAGCTAGGTAGTACTAAAAACCAAGATTGACTGACTAATAAATAATTATATTTAAGCCAACCAAATGCTAAAATATAATTAACCTCCCCCACCCGTCAGTGTAACTGGTTGTGATCATAAAGCTCTTTTGGTCTCATCACTCCAAATTAGTGTGCCAGAAGCTGTGAGGCATGTCAAGGTTTTGTTGGGCATATTGTGACCAGGCTTTTTGTGGCATTGGTGGAGTAAAGGCTTTTTTCTGGAAACATGACCATGCAGCACTTGACCATTTTGTTAAAGTATCGTCGACTTATGCTCCTTGAAACAACTACACCATCTTTTTCCAGAGCAGCCTGTATTTCTCCTGAGGTTACCTGTGGGGTTTTCTTTGTATCCCGAACAATTGTTCTGGCAGTTTGGGCAAAAAGCTTTCTTGGTCTACCTGACCTTGGCTTGGTATCAAGAGATCCCTGAATTTCCACTAAAGTACTGTTTATTTACAAAATTTCAAAATTTCTGCCAGGGTACGCAAACCTATGAGCACAGCTGTATGTCCAAAGGCCGTGCCCTGTTTTGGTGATTTCTACAAACCTAAAATTGAATTATTTTTTATAGTATCCAAAGATTTTGTAGTCTGTGGCTTAAAACTGCATTTAAAAACACTTTTAGTGCCCTCCCTATTTATTTGGACTGTTAAGCATTTTTGTTTCTTCTTGCTTTTATTCAAAGTCAGAAAATGTATGTGAGGTTAAAGTAGATTCTCAGCATTCATGTGAAGGTATTTGAGCATTGGAAAGCAGGTAAAGTCTAGTCTTGATTCTGGGCTTTTCAGTAGCCTTTGACATTGGCTATTGGTGTCTGTCAACATGAGGACCAAAGAGGTGTCAATAAAAGTCTGGTGCTGCGTGCACACTGTCAGCTCACTCAACTCTCAAATTACTCAATCTCTGGAGAGCTGTTGCTGAGTCTCTTGCGTGTACACTGCCCGCTTCGGTGATGGCTGCGGCCTGTATTGAACTGGAGAAACCGGGATTGGTAACTTTTTCGCAGGTTACATAACAACCGCAGACGCAGAAGGAATTCTGAAGAGTACTAAAACAACTCCTTTGCTAAGGTACATGCAAATTCCTCCAGACTCATTGGAAGGAGCTTCTTCAGCAAGTTAATGCCTCAGAAAATAGTGCCACAATAGAGAGGTGAGGGATGATTTTTTTTTTACAAGTGATTGCATGATTATTGCACAAATTATTTTAATTGGATAAAAAAAATTCCCTTAGCTTGTGCTGCTCTTGAACATCATAGTTGGTAGTTCCCATTAATAATCTCTAGCGGTGACATTTGGTGTCAATTTACCTCAGGTTAAATCAATGCAGGCTGATCTGTTTGCGCCCCCTTTCTGGAATTAACAATCCCTCAAATCTGTCAGCTCATTTCTACGACCTGAAATAGTTCAGTCAAATTTAACATGGTAAACACATAAGCACAAGTAAATGTTTAAATCATATATTTTTTCATTCTTCTTCAAAAACAATACATTATTAATGGTTATGTTGGTCTCAGTTTTGACAGTTGAAAGGGAGCCATGGCATTGTCACAACCGTTTTAACACGTGGCCTCCAGGGGCTAGAGAATTTGAGAAGTGTGGTATCTTTGAACCTCAGGATGTAGGATCAAGCAAGCCAGTTTCTGTCCCCAGCCAGCGTCCATCTGCCTGTTCTCGCATGATGAAAGTGCGCTCTGAGTGGAAAAGGTTTTGCATAACTACTGCGATAGCTGCTCCAGCCAACATGTACCGGAGTTCTGTTGTTACGCTCTGGATTCAGCACAGAGATTTAAAACTCCGGTTTCATGTCAAGCCAAACAGCAGTTGCGTGTTTACAAAAAAAATCCTGCCATCGGTTCACATCATGACAACGCGCCAATATGCCAACAAGCACCCAGTTCACAGATTTCTGTTGCAATGTCCTTTCAGTGACACTGGCTCCTCAAAGGCCTGGATTCTAAGAAAGGTGCAGCATGTGTTTTTAGACAAGATGGCAGCAGTTCTTGCTATTAAATGATCATGTGGATAGAGAGCTGGACTCAGAAACATTCCTGTCTTGTCTGTAATTTCTGCTGCCTACCACATCAACTCAGTGTGTGCAGGATGGACTCCATAGTAAACTAAAACATGGAGAAAAACAATGAAGTCCATCCATCACATTTATTTTATAATGTCATCTCAAATCACCAGTTGCAGCAATGTTCTTACACAAGTGCTGGACCTAAAGCCCCACAGAGCAGTAAATAAAATATTGAAGCACACTGGCAGGGAAAAAGGGACTGGAGAGGTTTGATAATAGAAAGAAGCCTAGCGAGGAACCAGGCTATGAGGGGCACCGACTCCCCTTCTGGCCAAGTCAGAATGTCGTCATACAGTACTTGGAAAACCAACACAGACACAGTGGTTCGCAATGAGTTAATGAGCTTACAGTATGTGTGTCACGTCAAATAAAATTGACTTTACGTCTAACAGGTTCCTGCGCGAAACAGCACCCTGAGGAGACTTCGGTTCGCGGTGTGTGTTGCTGTGTGTGACGCTGTGTGCGTTGTGGTGTGTGTTGCTGTGTGTGTGTGTGGGAGACTGTAAATCAGTAGCTGTCACTGGTGATGTATTGTCACCACACTGTGTTTGATTACACTCCAGCACCTGAGGGCCACAATGTTTAAATCTGATATTTGTATTTTGTGCACAGAACAATATACACACATTTACCCCAGCGTGTGCACACTGGCACACATACACAGTTGTATCCTTTTGGGGAACGGAAACTAAGAAATCAATATTCCTTATTCCTTAACCTTTAACCTAAGCTGGACATAGACATGGACCCCACACACCCAGACAGCCAATCATAAGCCATCTCTGACTCCTCTAGTGCACACTGCCTTTGTACCCTTAACGCAGGCGCCCTTCATCAAAGGAAGGCAGCAGCCAGTTGCAGTTACAGCCAGTTGCAGTTACAGCCAGTTGCAAATGATCACTGCAGGCTGTCAGACTGCCCCATATATCACTCACCCCTCCCTGGGTACTTACCCAGCTATGAGCTGCCACAGCAATGATCAGCTGTAATTAGCCAGGACAGATCTAATTACAAACCAGTCTGAGAGGCTGTGATGTAATTGGGAGCGCTCCCTGACTCCCCATGAGAGGGCCAAGGGCAGGGTCTCTCTCTAATGACTTATCTGAAGACGATTAAAGCTCATTTAGCCTCTGGAGGACAGGCCAGGGGAGAGAGACTGCCTGACAGCCAGGGGAGAGACAGGTCTCCTGTCTGAGCAGTCAAGCACATAGGCAGGCGTGGGGGTATGTCCCCCCTTAGATCATTTTCACTGTATGTGAAATTTCTCACTGAACCCCATTGTAATAGTTCAGGAACACCCATTTGTCTTCAGTATTTATCCAAAAGAATTGGCCCACTGACTGTCAGTATTAGAGTATGTACAAAATTGGATATCGTTAGTTCAGTACAAGGAATAGACAAGGTCAGAAGACACTGTGGTTATTCGTCTAACAGGGAAGTCGTTTTGAAACGGTTACATAGTGATCCAACTTTACACTGGGGCAAAACATTCAAAGAAAAATTCTTCCAGATATCGGGGTGCAAGGTACACACTAAAAGCCATCGGGGACCCCTGCAACCAAGTTGTGATGAGTTGAGCCAGATGATCAAAATTTAATTGCATAATGTTCTTCTGATGTGGTGAAATGATGTCAACATACAGTCCCCCATTTTGAAAGTAGCTCAGATGAAAGGAATGGACAATCTTGGTCTTGTTTGAAATCAAGTCTCGGTCAGGATATCATTCTTTTTATTAAAAAAATATTTATTAACATCATGAATGTCAGACCAGACTTTTTCTAATGTGCTCAGTGGTTTCTCCCAACCAATGTGCTTCAACATTGTTGCTGTCTGCTCCTTGGGGTTTCAAGCGGGGTGTTTTGAACAAGCACTTTGTGACAACTGCTGATGGAAAAATAGCTTTATAAATACATTTGATTGAAATTTGATTGAACACAGCACAGTTATCCCAAAAAACATAAAGCTAAGCACAATGAAACAGAAATACACATCAGAGTACAACCCAAGACAGTAAAACACATGAGCCGCCTGCCAAAACACTACCATTCCTCCACAAGCAGGTCCCCAATCATTACCGGAAAATTCCAGAGTTCCAAGTAATAAGAGGGAGTGGGAGAGTGAAATGGTTTATACTCTCAATTATACACTTAATGAGATCCTAATTTGCTATTTCATAATAATAGAAATAATTTATTACATTTGTAAAGCACTTTTCATTAAACAGGAATAATCAAAAAGTGCATGAAATAAGTTAGCCTGACTCAAAAACATGTCTTCAGCCCTGCTTTAACAGCCACATCAGTCAAACAGGCCAGACATTGTCGGGGAGGGTTGTACAATGGCAGGCTCCATAAGAGAAAAAGACACCCAGTTATTCACAGTACATGAAGCAGTTAGATGTCGCTGGACCATAGGACATGTTCAGGTTCATGGGGAGAGAAGATCAGACTGGTAGGCAGGACCAATGCAATTTTGCTCTTTGTAGACCACCAGGAGAATTGAAAGTCAGTGTTTGAAGGTATGGTAAGCCAGTGGAGATCACCAAGGATGTGGGTGATGTCGGCATCATTATTTCTTCATGTCAGGATCCTTACAGCATGGTTCGTAATCACAATAAAGAGCTTTGTGAAGGCTTATTTCGCCTGCCACTGAAGTTTGGATTGGTATCGTTTAAAAAAAAAAGTTTTGTAAACATTCCTGAGAATGTCCTGAATGTCTAATATGTATCAATGGGTTTCCTCTTTGAATATTAATTTAGGGCTAGTCCAGGATCCTCTGTCATTGTGTGTGTGCGCGTGTGAGTGTGCGCGTGTGGCAGACTAAGGCCGTCTGACATGTTATCATGTTCTGGCAGAAGCTGGGAAGAGAGCAACATGAAACTTCAGCGCTGACATTCACTTCCTCCCCGAGCAGGATACTATAGTCTCTCCTCTCGACTCCTTTACTCAAGTGAACACATGTGGGAAAGCAAATTGGGAAAAACAAAGGTACCTCATTCGTGGAACCTTCTCAGAAGAGGTTTCTGATCCAAACGTTGGAAACGACTTAAGATCATCTCTTAAGTGTGATTCACCAAACTGTCGCACCTGGTCGAAATGAGCGTAGATGTCAAATGAGCTTGATCAATGGGACGAAGCCATGGACGCGAGAGCGCGCTGCACCTGTCCTTTTTTACATATGATACACCCGTAATTTATGAGGATGTGGCGATCAGCAACCTATGAAATTGACAGATTGTAACATATTTTATAGCCTGAAATGACTCATTTACCATTTGTCATTCTCCATGACGATATCAGCGCAGGTATGGAACACTTTTGCATCTCAGACCAGTGCCAAAGTCCTTTAAAAGAGCAAACACTCTCTTGATTAGGGTAACTGCTTTACCCAGAACCACTGGTTAATTTATTCTCTCACTTGTCAATTTAAGACCTGTTAGCTAATCAATATGCCAGCCACCAAAATTACAACCCCCCCATTTATGATCTCCAAGTAGCCTATGTCGATAGGCCTGAGTGTCTTAGGAAGAGAGCAAAGCAAGCTTATTAGTCTAGCGCATTTACATTACAAAAAGGCCCTTCAAACTTCACAAATGCGTGAACAGAAATTAGAGAGAAAATGCTGAATAAAGTGAAATAAATAAATAATACAATAATAGCCCATGGTAGTGACACAATACTTAATTATGTGGTACGGTTGTATTTGTTATTCCTCGTCATCTAATTTTATACATTAATCAGAATTGTGGTGGTTGTTACTGAGGCTGTAACGATTGTGGTTTTTCTTGATAATGATTATCTTTTTGCGTATTAAATGATATTATTTTTGACGATGGTTTACACGGTCTCCGACCAGACGTGAGTTTAGGAAAGGCTACCACAAAGAAAATATTCACGAGCTCTGTTGGTCAAATTTGATCATAGGCACGTTTGATGAATGAGGGCCAATGTCAGACAAATGGCTCTTTGTTTAAAATGCTTAAAACTAACCCCAGAACAATGAAAAAAGTACTCATCTCAAAAGTAAAGCAGAGAGAGTAGCCTAGAATCATGTTTGAGTTTGAAATAGACATTCTAATAATTAGGACATCTTACATGTCCTAATTATTGAATCACCTACTATATTTCTACCTGATGTTACCCAGTAAAAAAGCAGCTGTAACACAGAGATATTCTCTCCCCATAATATATGTTTTAAAATAATTTAAGAAATCAAGGAATGAAATGAGCAGCTCCTTTCACCAACATGGCTAAAAAGTGATGTTCCAGCAGAGCTGTGTTCGCAAACAACCCGTTACTATTAAAAATGTGATTTTGCACATCACTTTACCAGTCAGTTAAGTTTGACTTGACAGCAGGCTACAAAACTATGCTTATTCTGCTAAATGTTTAGGATTCTCAACATGGGTAGTGAATATCTTCGACTATGAAAGCAAGAACCATTGAAAGTAATCTACTGGGTTTTTGAGCCTAAGAGCGAAACATTCAAAAGTCTTTATTTTTTAAATAAAGAAACATTGTAATTTACAAGTGTAACATACACATCACTTACACATAAGGTCAGGGGTGTCAATTCTACATTCCCTGAAAAGGCTAAGACATAATGCAACATTTTATTGAAGGGCAGGCTTACAGGGTGTGATACATTTTTTTTGTGAATGGCAGTTTTGTGCCTTGTGATTTATGATAGTGAAACACATCAAACTTGCTTCAACACTATCAAAATCCTATGTCCTTTAATTTTACCGGTCACATCATATTTTAACGTGTACTCTGTCTACAAAATGACAAATAATTACATTATTAAAAACAGATAAATTATAAAACTAATGAAAGTACTTTAAAGCGGTCATCAAAAGATCAGTTTAAAGACCTTTTAAAACATGTAAATGTCTTTTTAAAAAGAAAAAATATCTGAATACAATTTGGAAACCAGTGGTTTTAAGACATTGCATGGCCAAAAAAGTCTCCCCAGCGCGGGCACTTGGAAACCCCACCTCCCGCTATTATTTCCCTTGTTCCCACAACATAGCTAGACAGGCTGGAAAGCTAATCCCTCTAGCTTTGGCTTCATGGACCATCTTGGAAGTTTTGCGCCGGTTCTCTTCTGGGCTCCTCAAAATGAGGTTGGGGGGAGTTTCAAACGGAAACCTGATTGGGGAAGTCGGACGGGAAGACTCTTGAGAGGGGTTGGATCCAGAGAACCCCCCCACCCCAACCCCCCACCCCACCATTTTTACCATCGACTGGTGGGGGTCTGACAGCCCCTTGTTCTTTTTATTTATCCAGAACTGTGGGACACCAACCACTGGATCACCTTCCTCCATCTTCTCTCTCCAATGTACTTTAAAGCAAGTTTACACATGTATTGTTGGTAGGATTCACAAACAACAACAAAGATGGCTTTGTTTATTTCCAAATATGAATGAAGAACTATTAACTGGAATAGTTAATTCTGTAATGGGTGCAATAAGTTACATATTAAATTAGTAAATACCATTTTTAGCAGCAATAGAATAATCAATCAATAAACAAGAAAAAACACGTAGAAACATCTGAAACAAACAAATCTAAAAATCTGACCTACAGAGCATGCTGGGAAAAATGATTTGAGCTTGGTTCAAAGTGATGTGACATTTAGGCCCTTTATGTCGGTAGAAATATGCTTTTATGAGATATCCATGGCACTTTGTTAAAACCATACAGTCTGCAACGATTTTATGACGAGATATTTGCTTACAATCTTATTTTGTTGAGTCCATAGGACAATTTTTTTTCCAAAACAACAATCCTGTCTCGGTCACTGACAAGTAGTGATGGATGACATCTCTAGAATTCCTCTGAAAGACAAGGGACTCTGACAGCATAGTCAATTTAAGTCAGAAATGAATGCTGCAGTTTCTACTGTTTGTTCGTCCGCACACGCACACAAATGTCCCTGTATCTAAGGGCTTTATGTCCATTGTGACGCAATGGATACCTAGTAAGATGTGCCTGACTGTACCTTTCAGACAACCGACAGTGCATTTCCTGAATTGTGTCCCCGCGCCTGTCTTAGGCTTCTAACCATAGACACGTTTGCCTCGCCTCCACTGGCTAATTAGGAGACATTTAGCCAGAATGCCTTTAGTTCTTGCGGTAAATTGATAGTAATTTCTTTACCAATGGGCACCCGGATGTGTTCAGTTGCACTGGGGAAAACAAACAATATCCCTATCAGCAGGCGAAAAAGGATGTTGATGCAAAGAAATAAACTGGCATTCACCGGGACGGCTGTGTGAATGTGAAGCGTGTTCAGGTGTTTCTGGCAACTGTTTGCCATGTGTGTTAATTGGCTTGTGTACGAGTTGACTTTCAATGCTACGATGTTACATAATCAAATTACTTACACGTTTTAATTGTTTTGATTGGGTATAAGATAAATCGTCTTGTTTGGTGTTACGGCCTGAATCATGACGGCTGATAGTCGACGCCGCTCTTTGTATTGGTTTAGATATGAAGACAAAAAGATGTTTGTTAATTACGAAACAAAATTACCCCTGAAGTTGTCTGTGTGTCTTAAGTAGATAACTAATAAACAGATAGCTACTGTTCTCAACTGACAGAACGGAGCCTACTTGTGTTTTATGTTGTTAAGATGAATTAATGAGATAATGCATTGTGCCGCAGGGTTACCGCAGCGATTCAGTGAGGTGAGATATATCTGGACCTTTCGTTACAACGAATAAAAATTTCATCAATGTGTTGGCGCTAACTCTGCAGGTTGGTGCAGCGGGACACAGTGAAGGGACATAAGGGGGTTTAGGTTTAATGAACCTCCATCACACCAGATAGTTTGCATGAAGGCCTCTCTCAGCCATAGGCCCTATCTTTCTTTGGTGGTTGTTTCCATGGTTACCACCTTTTCCTGCAGACCATGCTGCTGTAGCATGGATCTACCAAACTATTTGCAACCTCAGCCCTCACCGATAAACAGGACGTTGGCCAAAATGTATCCAGGGATCTGGACCATTTACACACACACACACACACACACACACACACACACACACACACACACACACACACACACACACACACACACACACACACACACACACACACACACACACACACACACACACACACACAATGTAATATTAACCACATTTTTTACTAAACAATAGTAATCACCTTTTAGAAGCAAAAACTGAGAACAACACCTTTGGCAGCAATAATTGCAATCAAACGCTTCCATTAGTCTCTCAGTGTACTGCAGAGAAATTTTGGCCCACTCCACTAAATGCAGAGTTGCTTAAATTCTGTGAAATCTGTGGGTTTTCACACATTCTTAAATTTACCTGCTCATGTGCAGTGACGCCGACAGGGCCTGGGGGGGCCCATTTGGATCTAATTATTCATTAGTCAGTTAGTCTTGGTATTTAGTACTATTGAGAAACGTTCAATTTTGTCCTGGGCCCTGGGACTCCTTTCAGCGTCCCTGCTTGTGTGTGTATTGTATCATCGTCTTTCTGCAGGCCCAGCTGCGCCTCAGCTTCACGGACGGTCTGATATTATTCTGTAGAAAGAGTCAAACTTATGTTTTCAATTTATAGCAAGGCTACAGAATATTCTCATTTTGCTAAACAATAGTAATCACCTTTAGAAGCAAAAACTGTCCTCATATCACGACCCTTCTAACCATGATTTCCATCCATGACTGTTAGCATGAGGGGCTTGTTGGCTTTCTGCCAGACACCACGACCTCATATCACAAAGGCTCTTGATCAAATTAAGGGTCCAATGTGTTGATTTTCTTACACACGCTCGAGCCCTATAATTCCCAAACAAGATTCCTGGTATTTCCAGAACATAACAACGTACTACAGGATTCCTGACCGACAAAACCAAGAACACGTTTAGTTGCTGCATTAATGACAGTACTTTCAACACTGTAGAAAAGCGGAGGTCTGGCATGTTATTGTTCACGTCAGTGCACGCTGTCACATGTGGTCACCCTCTTGTCACGTCTGACCATCCCTGCGTCACTGCCAGTCAGACTTATGAATTAATATCACAGGAATAGTCTGTCATGAATATGTTAGTGGACATGGGTCGGCTGGGGACACTCAGCTGTTAGCATTATCACCCCGTGGCCCGCGTAACACCGTTTGAGTGTGAGGGGGAAACTGCTGAGTCTGGCGTCATGAACCGTATTTCAGCAACTATTACAAGCATCTTACGAAACCCATGTAGATTAGCTGTCGTTGTTTAGCCAGCTTCTGGGGACCCAGACGAAGATGAAAGATTAAACATCACTTGTTCCGGTTTGATGTTCTTTACTGTAATACCCTGCATCCCTTCTAAATTCACTTTGTTGAGTAAAGAACGAGCAGACTGAAGTCCCTCTAGGCTGGCTGACATGGATCCTGCAGCTGGTCTTTTGTGTGAGACTGTGGATAAGTTCACTGGAGGGTTTAGATTAGTTTGTTTTGTAATTCTTCTAGGATCTGCTTCTGGCATCAGATGACCCCCAGGCTGTCAAGCTTCCTTTCATCACCAAGATGTACTGACGTTGAGTGACAAAACTAGACTCAGTCTTATTCCTTCACAAACCTCTGCCTGTGTCATCAGCTGCTGACATCATTTCGGGTATTTCACAAACACTTCGTTAGGATGCAGACTCATTCACATTCAGGACATTTGACTTGCAAATCCGGCTCAATTCAATCCCCCCGACGCTGCCAATATCACAGTTACACACACAGACAATAACAACAACTACAAAGGAACCTTCCAGAATAACAGTCTGGATGGAGAACGCGGTGACGTCGCTGTGAGCAGCACCTTTTTTCTCCGGGCCTGAGTTTGAAACAGTCATTGGCACCGTTGCTAAAAGGAGGCACCACAATGTGCAATTACGTAATTAGGTTCCATGTGATTTGTCAAAAAAATATTTAATTTGACTTGTCAGATGAATGTATCCATAAAAAGTTGTACACATTTATCTGACTGGACTGCGTTGTGCCTTGTGTGAAATGTGGACAGGTAGGTATGTTGGAATATGTATGAAGTAATGTGGTTATATCTAACATGACGCTGTGCAGCCGTCAAGACGACATCTAGTCAGGTTTGGGGAGTTAGGGTGGAAGGTATCCCTTCATTCTTAAATTACACTGTTACATTGTGGTTTCTGAGGCGTAAACCTCCTATTGGTTTAGACTTCACTGAGGACTGGGAGGATTTGTATTACCTGAGGAAACCTGAGGCGTGTGCATTTTCCGTCCAGGTGGGATGTCAAGAAATGGATTCTCCAAAACGTCGGTGTTAGCATTTCTCTACGCCTCCGGCTAAGTGCCACACCTGAAGGACGTTATGCCTAATAGAATTTGACCAGCCAGGCACCGTGCCCGTGGAAGAATGTCATGTTCTCTGAACCGGCTGCATTTACAGAAATAGGTCATCCCCAGATACCTTATGGTCTACTCGATTACCTTTTAACTCACACTCAAAATCGATGGGTACTTCAGCCGAACCCCGTCCTCCCGACGGCCAGAGTCCAAACAAAAAAGCCACAGGAAGTAGCTAGCTGGCAGGACGACATTTCCATCAACAACCCTCAGATGATCCTGGCCTGATTTCAGACAAAGACAGAAATCATGATTCACAGACAAGGGATAAAATCTATACTTGAAAGAATAGTTGGGGGAAATCAGCAGTTTGGCCGTGCATCTATTTACCCCCAGGCAAACTTGTTTTTTTCAAGTCAATCCTTCACAGACTTCGTAGCACAATGGGTGGAAGTCGAGCCAGAACCCGATAGCTACAGAAACAACTAACAGGAAGTAACTGACCATTGGCATTCACTGGCTTCTTTCAAACTGGACACACAAAGACAAATCTCTACCCACTCAATAACTACACATTAAATAGAAAGGTGAAATAGATAAAGGCCTTTATTTACAAAATCTCATACTATTCCTTTAACTTTTACAAACTTTATTTGTATTTCAAAATCCTATTTTCCCATGCATTTGATGCTTTATTGAATTGGAAAGTGTTGAAAGACAGAGGTGAGAGTTTTTGCTGAAAGAGCAGTTGGTTAGATTTGAACCCTCACGGCAGCAGTACATAAGCACGGGAGGGAGTAGCACCCTGTTACACCCTAGCCCTCCATTGATCTGTATTACACTAAGTACGACTGACAAGTTTAATTATTTTTTTATTTTTAATCACCTGGTTACAGGTAAGGTTAACGGCTTTGCTCAGGGCAGAACAACCCATATTTAACTAGTGAATTATATAACGAGAACTAACCCACATGTTCAGAAATATCCTGTGTTTATATTGAGCCAACAACATTACCTCAGATGCTTCTGACTTCCAATGATCCATCTGTCTTGGACTGAAGTAACACATAACAACCCATATTGGCTGAGTGAGTAATTACCCGGGCACCCGGTTTCCCTCCATTTAGCTACGTTGTGAATCAATCGCCATTAATAGACATAAGGACGATGTAGTTTCAAGCTGCCGTCCGCAGCCATAAAGACTTTACAGAGAGCTACTGCAGAGGCCAGGCAAATCTCTGGAGCCCGGTGCTGTCTGCGAGCAGAGCCGCGTGCCGGAGTTGAATCTGTGACATGTAGCACATGAACAGTCTCCGCAAGTTGGCCCACCTAGAAGAGCCTCCCACTGGCTCATTATCTGCTAACCCGTTGATTCTGGCACCCTTCCTGGACACCAAAATATGCCACAGTAACAAACTCTCGCAGCCTCAGTAACCCTAAATGAAGATGTCCAAAACTTTTGAGCAGGTATCCGAGGAAACTGGTACCGGAACTAAACCCCAAGGATGTGGAGCAGGGTAGCGTGGTTCATTACAGGGTTCCATCTCCATAGCCAGATCAACGGCTCTCATTTTGATTAATTGGAGGCAGCTTGTGCGGCCGCAGCTTGCGTTTATGTTGCACGCCCGTCGGTTGACATTCAGCCTACGCCGCTGATTTTAGCGTGCGGTGCAGAGAAATCGGGGGGAGGAGCTGTACACTTGGAGACGTCTCCACTCAGGCAAGCCGAGACACACCTGTGTTTCGGGCAGAAACGGAGCGATAGTCTGCAACTACAAAGTCATCCGGAGAGGCAAGAAGTCCTAGCGGGTTTAATGGTTTACGACGCTGAAGCGTCAGTAGCATATGTGCCAGTTGCTGAGGGTGAACGTCGAAGCCACATAGCATAGCCGTCTTCACCGTGGTATGTACAGCACATACCGTACACCCTCAAGGATTTTCAGGCTTAAACCAGGGGTTCCCAAACCCAATATGGGGTCCTACATTTGTGAGGAGATGAGGGGGGGGGGAGGTGTTCCTTGATCTGATGGGTATGTTTAAAAAAAAAATGTTTTAATGTCAGTATCTTAAACCAATTGGCATCTGATGCACATGGGAATAGAGTGTGTTAGTTTTCTCTCTATGACATTTAGCTGAAATCTAAAACTAATATTGCACATTGCAATGGAAGTCATTTGTTTCAGATTTATTTATTAGGAAGCAGCAGTGAAAACAGACATTCAATAAAACATAATAATTGGCCTCTTTCTTTATATTAAAAGGTAAACACATAAAAAAAAAAAAGTAAAAGCTGAATGGGCATGAAAACAAAAAGCGTCATGAAGACAACAAAGACAACACCCGACCCCCTCCCTCACCACTCAAATTCCCCCGCCTACCCAATTACCCCCCCCGCCCTCTCAGCCTCCATCACACCAACTTCTCAACTCCCCACCTCCCTCTTGTCATCCCCCCCTCCCCCGCGCCGCTATCCCCCACCTCCCCCGCTGCTAGGCTAATGGGCCGAGACGCACAGCCCAAGAGCCCATATTAAAATAGAGGCACATATTTAGCGTTTTACATTTCACTCAAAATGTATCCATTAGGTGCCAAATTGTCCAGATAAAAGAGTAGGGGACACAAGATGATTCCTTACTTAGCTCTGTCTGAAATCAAAAAATCGACCAAAAACCTGGTTTCGAGCCTGTTTAGACTGCAATAGTTTAATCAAGATGACAGACATTGGTGGCCAGTTTTAATGTCAGAGATTTAAAAAATGATGGTGTGTACTGGTGAAAGTCCCAAGATGTCTTCCCGAGGTTCCGTGGGATAGTTTCCTGGAAGATGCCCCCTGTGGCTACTGAGGACTGGATCGGGGTGTAAACGGCGTGTATTCGGCCCTGTTTCGGGGGGGACACTGCAATGATGTATCGGAAGAGACCGGAATGTTCTGTGATGTGTGGTAAGTCTGGTTTCAAGCAACTGAAAACATCCTAAATTGGCACAGAAATGTCTACTGTCACCAGCAACAGCACGACATAAAGCCATGTCAGTAAACCGGGTCAACAACACAGTCAGGTAGTTTATACTCTTTCTAGGACTGGAGGCTGAGGCGCTGGGCCTTACCGCTTACCTCTGGCCCAGAAACAGTTTCTTATCACTTAGCCTGAATGGTAAATTGTATTAGCATGTTATGTAAATGTCATTTAAATTCAGTAAAACTATCATGATGGTAAAAGCCACTTAGACGTTCATGTTTGTCTCTCTGTTGATCATAGAAGGCAAACCTCCCTATTATATTCCCAGCGGGATGAATCACCACTTCCCCCCATTGATGAAAAACCTGATCTATTTTAGAAGGCACCCGGAGCCTAAATGACGTAGGTCAAAGGTTAAAGGGTACTTCCCTGGTTTTAAATAATCTAAGATTGTGCCCTGTATAATTTTGTCAAGGCGTTTAGGGAAGTAAGCATGGCACCCATGGGCCAGGGCTGGAGGGCTTCGTGCTCTGCCTCACGGCAGCTGGACATCCCATTGGGGGTCACTGAGCTAATGTAAAGTACGGAAAATTACTAGCAGTAAAATATTATTTAGGAGAGTCATCTCTCCCTACAGCTTGGATTTTCAAAGGTGCTTTTACCTGCCCTATGTGTTTTATAGACCCAGATATGTGAATAGTCATAATATATAGCCTGAGGAAAATGCAGTGCCTTCAGGGAGTGTGGAGAACAATTGACAAATAATATACTAAATATATTTGACTATTAACCTCGAGACAATAGCCTATAATGACATGGCAAGAACATGATTTTACAAAATCAGGATAATTTATTGACAATGAAAAGCTGAAATATCTCATGTACATATGCATTAACTGTGGAGAATTGCTGTAAATTCGCTTCAAAACAAATTCCCTAGGTTGTTCAAATATACAAAGTAATCAAGCTGAGGAAGAATGGGTTCCCAGGGAAGAATGTAAGGAACCCCTGATTCAGTGAGCAATGTGTAACTGCGTACAATCTGTCTGGCGCAACATCATGGTTTGTGTTTTGAACACTATTATCAAAATAAGTATGCTGATGTCAAGCTATTAAAGTGGTCTCTTTCCATCTATCAATCAAGTGCTGGGTTCAATTAAATCAATCAAATGTATTTTATAAAGCCCTTTTTACACCAGAGGTTGTCACAAAGTGCTTTTACAGATACCCTGCCTGAAACCCCAAAGAGCAAGCGACGAGAGTTAATGCACAGTGGTCAGGAAGAGTAGTCAAATTTGGGAAGAAACCTAGAGAGGAAACAGACTCTGAGGGGTGCCCAGTCCTCTTCTGGCTGTTCTTGTTGAACATTATACATGCACAAGAAATAACTGCTCAGTTGTGAACGGAGGCAGATCGATGAACTCACCTGTGAAAACCACAGAGGCTTGAGTCACCATGTAACATCATAAACACATTGATAATGAATATGTGTCTATCAAGAAATGGCCTTGTTTTAGGCGTTTTACCATTCTGATATATCTATAGAATATAAACATGGAAATCTGTCTTTCGGACGAGGGAAAGGTGCAAAAATTTAACTTGAGCATTCTGGAGATTAGGGAAGTTGTGAGGGAGAAGGGGATGAGAGCGTGGGGAGGGAGAAGGGGATGAGAGCCGGGGGAGATAGAGGTGTAGAAGTGCAAGAAGAAACACACATCTTTCTTCCAGCCAAAACAGACCACATCGTTAGCATTTATTTCAGCAGATTTATTTGCTGCACTGCAGTTTAAACATTTTCACTGCTCTGACGGAGACCAAAATCCAGGCTTTACATCCCACCACCCAAAGTGATATCGAGTTGAAAAAAGAAATTGACCACAATTGTTTACTTATTAGATCTGTGTTCACTCATTTTAATTTGTATAAATCTCTCTGCTCACAAAACAACCATGTGTAGAGGAAGGCTTTAGCTGAGCACAAGCCTGCAATGCAGATGTTTGTCTGCGTTTATTATTTATATTATTTTCAGGCGACTCTCAGCATTGCATTTTCTCTACACTTATAAGGATCCTGAGGGGATCGTGTAAGGATACATCCTTTTGTTTTTGTTGTTGTTATTGTTTGTTTGCATTTGTGAGGGTGTGGGTCTTGTATTTATTCTGCTTAGCTTCAATTTAAGGAAAGACAATTGAGATATAGCTGGGTCACTTGGATACAACAGGAGTATGTTATGTTATACAGTCTCCATAAGCTCCCAGTTTGTAACTATGGAGGCATATTTTGTAACTATGGAGGCACAGTTTGTTACTATGGAGGCACAGTTTGTTACAATGGAGGCACAGTTTGTTACAATGGAGGCACAGTTTGTAACTATGGAGGCACAGTTTGTAACTATGGAGGCACAGTTTGTAACTATGGAGGCACAGTTTGTAACTATGGAGGCACAGTTTGTAACTATGGAGGCACAGTTTGTAACTATGGAGGCACAGTTTGTAACTATGGAGGCACAGTTTGTAACAATGAAGGCACAGTTTGTAACAATGGAGGCACAGTTTGATGGAAAATTGCTAAAATCATACTGGATGACCCATTACAATAAGGACAGCGAGAAATGGATCACATAAAATAAATTACTCTAATAACTGGAGCACTAAAGTGCTGTCAAATGTAATGTAGGATGACTGTCACGTAAGTTTCTTGGCGTATGCAGGTTATCTCCGTGTGTCTGCTGTTGCCGGGAGTGGAGCTTGTTGCTATGTGTCAGCGTGGTGACATGGATTTCAACCTGACAGAAGGTGAAAAACGCATCTGGCTGGGAGGGGAATGGAGATTGCCCTCTGGAAGACAGTAAGCCGACACGCTACAGCGCCGCAGAGAAGCTCTAATACTACCTAGAAGTGGGAGGCTTGCATTAGTCCTTAAGTACTCCAAAGAAGGCTGTGGTCTCAGTTAGTTCTGAAGTACTCCAAAGAAGGCTGTGGTCTCTGTTACTCCTGAAGTACTCCAAAGAAGGCTGTGGTCTCTGTTAGTCCTGAAGTATTCCAAAGTAGGCTGTGGTCTCTGTTAGTCCTGAAGTATTCCAAAGAAGGCTGTGGTCTCTGTTAGTCCTGAAGTATTCCAAAGAAGGCTGTGGTCTCTGTTAGTCCTGAAGTATTCCAAAGAAGGCTGTGGTCTCTGTTAGTCCTGAAGTATTCCAAAGATGGCTGTGGTCTCTGTTAGTCCTGAAGTACTCCAAAGATGGCTGTGGTCTCTGTTAGTCCTGAAGTACTCCAAAGAAGGATGTGGTCTCTGTTAGTCCTGAAGTATTCCAAAGATGGCTGTGGTCTCTGTTAGTCCTGAAGTACTCCAAAGAAGGCTGTGGTCTCTGTTAGTCCTGAAGTATTCCAAAGAAGGCTGTGGTCTCTGTTAGTCCTAAAGTACTCCAAAGATGGCTGTGGTCTCTGTTAGTCCTGAAGTACTCCAAAGGAGACTGGTCTCTGTTAGTCCTGAAGTACTCCAAATAAGGCTGTGGTATCTGTTAGTCCTGAAGTATTCCAAAGAAGGCTGTTGTCTCTGTTAGTCCTGAAGTACTCCAAATGAGACTGCGATCTCTGTTTGTTTTAATGTTGCTTTGATACTATTCACACAAGCATGTGTGAATATTTCAACACTCTAAGCACATAAACACAACAGATAATAAGAAAATGCTTTTATTTCAAAACTCTAAGCACACCTGACATTGACAGATTACAATATACAAGACCAAACATCAGTGTTTCATCTAGAAAACTATAAAACCATGTGAACACTGGCAATGTCTTTCAATCTGGAGCAGGATAGAGAGCAAGTCAGAGGAGTAAATCTGAGAGCCCCTGGACAGAGTTAAAGCTACATACTGTGTCAGCACAAAATCATTGGCCAATAAGCAACTGTCTAAGTACCTGTACAACATGGGGGAATCATATGTGTGCAGCCATATCCCAAGATGGGGTTCCTCAATGAAATAGTGCGTGATAATGTTACGTTCCACTATTCAGAGGTGATTCAGGAATGGTTTTAGGTCAATCCCTGATTTCTGAACCAATATCTGACCCATAATCTCCTTTTCGTTATGGAGCTGGAAGAGCTGTGACCACCATCCCCATGAGCATGTTACCCTCCTACATGGAATCTTTTGGCGTGGTGACCAATGACACGTTTGGATTCACCATGCCAAAAGATGACATCACTGGTGACCAATGACACGTTTGGATTCACCATGCCAAAAGATGACATCACTGGTGACCAATGTCACCTTTGGATTCACCATGCCAAAAGATGACATCACTGGTGACCAATGTCACGTTTGGATTCACCATGCCAAAAGATGACATCACTGGTGACCAATGTCATGTTTGGATTCACCATGCCAAAATTTGACATCACAGTGCGTGGAAAATTACGATTATTCCTTGTGACGTTGACAGGATATCAGGGTCAAATGCCAAAGTTAGAAATGATACAGATTAGTGTTGTTCATGCTGAACAGTGACATTTCTTTATTTCTGATAATATTTGTTTCAGTTGATTAGACAAAAAAAAATGCAACACATATTTTTATGCATCAGTGGTTGTAGTTTCGTTCATCACACTTCTGATTATGGCACAGAAATTAAGGAATTTGTAAACATTTTCAATTAGAAAACAAATAACTGTAACTGATTACCTTTAGCATCTCAAAGAGACTTTTTGAAACACGTATCTTACATGGTTGGTCTTGGACTGAATGATTGTTACAGTGACTAAACTGAGAAAATGACACTCTGTAGTGATGACTTAACCAGTGCACTCATTTTATTCACCAATGTCTTAGTGGTTGAATCAGAAATATGGTGGTGAGAGATATTTACAAACCTAATTGAAGCAAAGTCTGTTGTTTTGTATGCTAGATTAGTAATTCATAGGTTACACGTGATCAGTTTGGAATTTGTTCTAAGACTTAAAAAAACCACAACATGTTATTGAGGTCACATGTATCTCGTGTATTTATTTCTATGATTTGGACCTCTTAGAACAACAACAGCTGAAACAAGGAAAAATAATACCACATATTACCACCACCTCCTGTTTTTATGTGTAGCCTAATGGAATTTGCATGCTCAGTAGAGCAGAAACTGACAGAGCACAGACAGTAGCTTCACAACACAGGCTTTCTTGTTCGTTCATTTATTTAAGCTGTGTTCTCCCAGTGTTGACGAGAAATTCAGCATGCAACATATTGTACTGTTAACTCTGAAGAGTGGGAACATTTCAATGCTTTTCCGGTGATCTTAGATCATCTACCGTGGGGGGAAAAACTTCCCAGTTCACAGTTAAAGTCAGAACACTTTTGAGAATACTTTTAAACAGGGTGCACAGAATAATTCGGATTGAGGAACTCTGTTCGAAATGGTTCCTCAAAGAGGACAATTTGAACAATACCAATTTACATACATTGATATTTAAATGTATGTATATCAAATGTATGTTGATATTTAAAAATGACGGTTGGAGAAGGATTCTTAAAAGAAAAAACAACAATATATTTCATTCAAATTGCGATACTATTTTACACCTGGTGCCAACATGCGTCCCGTTTGGGCCACTTTCCGATTTTCACAGGAGTCCGCATACCGTGTTCGTATGTGTATACACTTTTGGCAGCATGTGATTGCGAGTGCCGTGACTTTCGTTGCAAAGAGTCCTTTATTGGCCAGGATGGGGGAGGCAGTGTGGCTGGCATTTCCCAGACTCCTTCGGCTGGTTCCGAGGCCTAGCATAGTTGTTCGTGTGTGACCACGGAGGGAGCGCCGAAGCAAGGTGTCGATGTCGACTACATTTGTCCACGGTGAACCTTCACTGTGCCTGTAAGCGAGTGAGGAGTTTCCGTGTGGAATGTTGATTGGAGAATATATAGAATGTTGAGTGAAGTCGGGCAGTGATGGAATCGTCATTTGCATACATTAGGCTTGTGTGATCTTCCATAAGCGTTTTGCGGGGACGAATGTGATGCCCGTCACATATAGCAAGAACGTTTATTTATATAGCACAATTCCTACATCGAAGCAGTTCAATGTGCTTTACCAAGAAAAAGAAAATTATATGCAAATACAATATATACCATACAGGCAACTTTAGAAACGAATGAAAGGATGATTTTTCTCTAAGTTAAAATCTCACTTCAATACCGCCATGTCAACTTCAGGACAGAAATTTTCACTTCTCTCTTATCTTTCCCCGCTGACTCTATAAAAAAACTGCCAACGTTGGAATCACTCCGCAAGGCTGGTGACGGATCAGCTCTTAGAGCTGGGGTTAGTAACAAGTTGGCCCATGGGCCAAAAGTGTTTTTTGCGGTCTGAGAAGTCATCGAAGTGCCTGTCAGCACTCACTTATCTCTGATTTCATTGACAGTCCTCACCCTCCGGAGTTCAGCCTGTAGAGTTCCTTCTTTCAGCCACTTAGTTTTTTTATGAAGAGAGAGGAAACAACTTCCTTATGCACATCCTGTATATACACTATACCATTCAAAAGTTTGGACGCACCTACATTTTCAATGGTATTTCTTCAATTTCACTATTTTGCACAAGACCTAAACAGTGTTAAACTGATCAAAATACATTTGATATTGTAGATTCTTCAAAGCAACCACCCTTTACATTTGTAAGAGCTTTACACTTTGTATTTCCTCAACTAGCTTCATTAGGTAGTCACCTGATGTGCATTTTAATTAACAGGTGTGCCTTGTTTAAAATCATTTTCTTTAAAATGCGTTTTAGTTGGGTTGCGACAAGGTAGGGTTAATATACAGAAGACAATCTTTATGTTGGTACTGCAGTAGTCCATTTTATAGCAAGAAAAGCTCTAATAAGTAAGAAACGACAGTCCACTCATGACCAGGGACAGAGCCCCCTCATGACCAGGGACAGAGCCCCCTCA